>JASCZI010181255.1:65705-99758 GCA_036250425.1 Stylosanthes scabra | reverse complement strand
TATATATATATATATATATATATATATATATATATATATATTAGTACTATTATATGTTCTATGATCGCATCTGATTTTGACTAGTTATTGTTTTTCCATTTCCAAGGCTTCAAATAATAGAGATCCATCCCTCATGTCTCGCACCCATATTTGGCTGAATTATATATGACTACACCATTTTTGGATTTGAATTATGTATTACAAGATATATATCCATTTTTATATTTATACATATTATATCAAAATAGTTTTTTTTTTCTAAAATAAATTAAACAAATTTTTTATATTGAAAAAAATTAAAAGAATATTATTTTCCAAAATCAATTAATTTTTTTTGGGTTTTGTCGCAGATCGGGATGAGCCTCCCCAATCTATGTTTTTGCGGTACCAGATTACTCAAAACTTTTTCGATCCGTTACAGATCTAGTTATACTTATTTTAAAAATTATATTAATGTAAATAAAAACATTAAGATATTTAAATACTATGTTTAACAATAATTTTAAGTGTATACCTATTTTACTCAACCAAGTTTAACCAAGTTATTTATTCTATGTCAAATAAAGAACTATTTCAATGTCAAATAAAAGGTTATTTCGTTACTGTTTTTGTATTATTTGACAAATTAAATATTAGTTATAGTAAATAATTATTTATGAAATTATAACTTTTAAAAATACTATGTGTATAGTAAAAATTAAATATTACTTAGAGTAAAATAATATGAAAACTTTTAAGTTGCTATTGAAAATATAATTTATTTTATAATTATATTAGTGCTATAAAAATATTTTTCTATTAATGTTGATATTTGTTTATTTTCTGAATCCAAAGTAATGATTATTTAATTTTTTTTATTTTATATTTGAACAAATAAAAATAAAAAAGTTATTAATTTTTAAAATAAATAATTATTCGTTTAATAACCATACAGATAATTAAATTTGTAATGGATCGGGAAAATTTTGGGCGATCTGGCCCACAAAAATGCAAATCAGGGAGGCTCATTCCGTTCAGCAACAAAACCCAAAAAAATTGATTTTGGAAAATAATTTTCTTTTATTTTTTTGGGATATAAAGAATTTGTTTAATTTTATTAAAGCAGTGAGTTCATCCAACAAAATACTGGAGAAATTTTAGGCAGTAATTAATTGATCTTGCTATTTTGTGAATGTTAATGCAGATTATATAATGTCATGTTGTACAAATTAAAGTATTAAGATTGTTGGATGTATAATACTTCCTTCATTTCATTTTAATTGCCCAATTTTATTCTAATACGTTAATTAAGGTAATCATTAAATTGTGTTAAAAGTTTACAAAATAACATTAAAATTACCACAATATTTTTATTATTAATGCACTAAATCTAAATTTGATTGGCTAGAGTGGAGGTGCATTAAAAATTGTTTATTTAGTTATTGAAATTATAAAAGGGTAAAATAGAAAATTTTAATTAAATACACCTTGAAATTATAAAATGGATAAATAATTTGAAATAAGAAAAAAGATAAAATTGGGCAATTAAAATAAAATGGAAAAAGTAAGAAAGTGCTTGTTTTGAAATTCGTATATAATTATTTTCTAATTCCTCTCATTTTTATTTAAAGTCTGAGCAATTAAATTTTGACTAGTCGACTAATTAATTACACATTGAACTTCTATGCCCGAGGAAAGCAATTCAAATCTAGTTAGCATAAGAATGGAGATTGACTCTTTTTCTTTTCTCATTCCCTTTGTATTTTCATTTTGGGGTATGCTTACTCTAACGGGATAACATATCCTATTTAAACCAATTTTGATAAGCCATACAAATTAAAATAGTAGGATGGGGCATTTATTTTAAAGGAGTTTTCTATCATTAACGGAAATGGTCTAAAATATCTAAATGGACCTGGTTATAAATTTTTAAGAGTGTCTCTTTTAGCCACATTAAATTTGGTCTGATAAAAGCTATGTTTACAAAAATATGAGCTACTAAGTTACCATTTCTTTTAATATGAGCTATGCTGTAAAATCTAAAACAACTCAAAAGAGTAGCTTTGCAATTTGCAATGTAAGTTCCAAAAAGTCCAACAAAAAAATATTAGTGTTTAGGGCCATTACGACTTCTATATTATCACTTTCAACTTCTATTTCCAGAAAAACAAATATGAGCTGTAATATTGAGGCCCTGATAGAGAGCTAGAGCTTTAGCTTCTCTAACTAAAATGGAGGAGTCAGCTTCCAAGTTCCAATGTGGCTACAGCAACTACCACCCCATCACTATCTCTAATTACTACTCCAACTCTCCCTCTTCCACCATTAATTCTAGCACCATCCACATTTACTTTGTATTTACCTTGCATCGAATGACTCCAGAAATTCGGACTTTGGCTTCCATGAGCGGATTGGCACTTTGCACAGGTCTTGCTTGAGGGATTGCTTCCAAGAATGAAAGAGGTTATCGCTTTCAGGATAGGAGTTTCTGGGGGATCAGTCTGGTTAATCGTCTTCCAAATCCACGACTTGAGGGGTTCTTTGGGCACAGTGTCAATCCAAAGATTGAAGGGAGAGATGAACCAAAATTTCTTGGCCCAATCACAATCTTTGAACAGGTGGGTGTCGTTCTCTTCAATGGTAGAACATCTAGGGCAAGTTGGGTCACATCTGATTCTTCTTCTCTGAACATTTGTTTTTGTTGGCAGGGAATTGTGCAAAAGGCGCCAAACAAAGTTCTGGCTTCTTGAGATCTTCAACTTCCGTATCTGCTTCCATCTTTCTCTGCCATGACTGTTTGAGGTGTTGATGTGGTTTTCTTTTTTGCTTTGGGCCCTGATTAAGTGGTAAGCTGATTTAACTTGATGCTCTGCTTTGCTATTAAAATTCCAGTAGTAGTTATCTGCATTTCCTTGCATATCTAATGGTGGAGCTAGGATTTGTTTTACCTCAAAGTGAAAGAAGTTATGTTTGATTAATTACTGGTTCCATGTATTTTGTTCTTGGTTGATTAAGCTGTTTATCGTGGCTTCTTCTCCAAAATCAGTTCTGTGACTCCAAATCTTGAACCCGTTTTGGTTAGGAAGCCAAGGGTCTTTTCAAATTCTAATATCTCTGCTGTTACCAACCTTCCATAGGCCCCTAGTTCCAGAACTCCTTTTCCCCTCAAATGCTCTTCCAAGTGTAGCTTGGGGTGTGTCCGCAATTAACCTCAGTAAATATTTTTTTAGCAAAGTATTTCCCTTTCAGCATATTGGCTATCAGAGAATTAAGATTTTTCATTAACCTCCAGCCATCTTCTGCGAGTAATGCTTGGTTAAATGCCTCCAAGCACCTAAATTCGAGCCCCTTTCTTCTTTAGCATTGCACAATTTGTCCCAGGCCATCCAATGTACCTTTCTTTCTCCCTGCTTACTCCCCCAGTAGAAGTTACTTATCATTCTCTCGAGGTGTGCACATAAATTTTTTGGGATTTGGAAACATCCCATAATGTATGTAGCAATGGATTGGGCAATATATTTTATCAAAACCTCTTTACCCACTTTGGACAGAAATTTTTCCTTCCCAACCCTTTACCTTCATCCAGGTTATATCTTGAACAAACTCAAAAATCTGCTTCTTTGATCTCCCAACAATCGTAGGTAGACCCAAGTATTTTGAGTGAGCTTTAACTACCTTAATGTTAAACCAATCTTCGATAAGCATTTGTCTGGTATGTGGCACGTTTCGGCTGAAAGAGAGCTCCCATTTGTTTAAGTTAATACGTTGTCCTGAAGCTAATTGGTAGTCTCTTAGAATTTCTATCGCTTCCTGAATACATGGGTCTAAGGTCCTTAGAAAGATAATACTATCGTTTGCAAAAATAGGTGAGCTAATTCCGGGACAAGTTTGGCAACTTTAATGCATTGGATTGCTTTCATTTCCAGCGCTCTCCTCAATAGGCTTGAAAATTCTTCCACACATAGGATGAAGAGGTAAGGAGATAGGGGGTCTCCTTGCCTAATCCCTCTCCCTAGTTTGAGTTGTTTTGAAGGGCAGCCGTTGATTAGAATATGGAAAGATACTAAGGTAACACAGCAGCCTACCAAATCTATCCATTTTCTAGGAAAACCCATTGCATTCAACACCTCAAGGAGAAAAGGCCATTCAATTATATCATATAATTTCTCCATATCCCACTTGACTGCCATGAATCCCTTACTCCCATCCGTTCCTTTTTTGAGAAAATGAAACACTTCGAATGCTGCTAGTCCTTTATCTGTAATAAGCCTTCCGGGAACGAAAGTACTTTGAAATTCCCCGAAAATTTTCGGGAGGATCAGCTTCAGCTGATTCGCAATTGTTTTATTGACAATTTTGAAAAGGACGTTGCAAAGGGAGATAGGTATGTCATTTCTTGTATGGGTTGGGTTCCTTTCTTTTGGTATAAGGCATATGAATGTCTTGTTCAAATCAGAGGGTTCTTTATCATTGTTGAGGACATCTAAACACCAATTAGTTGCATCTTCTCCAACTATGCTCCACATTCTCTGATAGAATAGAGCCAGCAATCCATCGGGGCCTAGTGCTTTGGTGGGGTGCATCTAGTTCAAGGCTGCCTTAACCTCTTCTCTAGTAAAATCGCCTTGAATCACTTCTAATCTTTCTTTAGTAATTCTTCCTCGCACTACTACATCGGTTACTTCTTCAATCTTCTCTGTTCTTTCAGCCCTGGAAAGAGTTTCAAAATAGCTTACCATGATTTCCTCCACTTTGTCTTCATTTTTATGGATAATTTATGTATCATCAGATATCTTGGCAATTTTTTTTCTCTTTAATCTCTGAGTTGCTTTTTGGTGGAAGAATTATGTGTTGTGATCGCTTGCCTTTAACCAATTTGCTCTAGGCCTTTGAGCCCAACTGATTTCCTCTTGCTTGAGTAGTTCATCAAGATGAGCTTGAATTTGCCTTCCCTTATCTATTGCTTCAATTGATTTTGGTACAGCTTGGATATTCTGAAGTTCCCTTTGCCTTTCCCTTATTTTCTTTGGAATTTGCCTAAATTGTGATTGTCCCCACTCTTTTTCTAGTCATATTCTCTTTACAATTTCTTCACACTCATCTTTTTCTAGCCATATTTCTTCATAGTCATTCTTTTCTGGTCATCAATTGTATTGTTGGTAGATCCCTCTGGAAGCCAAGAAGTGGTCTAAGATGACGCTGAACTGAGTCTGATTGGGTAATTAATCATGCTTGTTAAGTCTACTATTTAGTGGTTCTGAATATTCATGCAGATCATTCATGTTGATTTACACATTAAAATATTGGGTAAAGTACTGTTTTGGTCCCTAACGTTTAAGTCGTTTTCTATTTTGATCCCTAACGTTTAAAACATCCTATTTTGGTCCCAAACGTTTTCAATTTTTATCAATCAAGTCCCAATTCCACCGTCCGTCCCTGTTTAATTATTTACAATGCTTATATCTCTATAATATGTTTGCGTCTCTTTTTCTTAGGGCTTCATCGTCAAGGTGGGAACTCATAGTAATGAAAAATAATGTATTTTTTATTTATATTATATTATTTTTTCTTTTTCTTTTAATATTAATTTTTAATTTATTTAGTTGTTGTTCAATGCTAAACTAGGCCGTTATTGTCACGTATGTCTGCAACGGCCTTAAGAGGAAGAGGCACAAATATATTTTACAAAACTAAGTATTGTAAATAATTAAACACGGATGAACATCAAAATTGGGACTTGATTGATAAAAATTGAAAATGTTTGAGATCAAAATAGGACGTTTTAAACATTAGGGACCAAAATAGAAAACGGCTCAAACGTTAGGGACCAAAATAGTACTTTACCCTAAAATATTAAGGTTGTTGGATGTATAAAAGCATCATTTTTTGAAATTCGTCCTAATACAACAGGTTAAGGACTAATCCGTTGAGTTGACCACTAGACTAACCCAAGTTGGTTACTTTTTCTTTTCTCAATCCTCTTTTATTCTCATTTTGAATTATGCTTACTTTTATTTTTTGGTATATTGGGTTATCCTTACTTTAATGGACTAACATATCATATTTTATCCAGTACTTTTTTTTTAACTTTTATTTAACCCAATTTTAATATGCCATACAAATTAAAATAGTGGGATGTGCTCATAATTTTCTCTTCAACAAAAAAAAGTAAAATGGGCCATAGATCCATGGTCGATATCACCAGCTGAAGTGTTGGTTCAAGTGGTGGATGTGCTTGCCTGGCTCCAAGTAGCTGCACATGAGTTCGATTCTCAGTTGTTGCTAAATGTGATTTAAAAACACCTTAATGTGTGTGAGTGGAATGGGTGTGTGAGTAGAGTGTAATGTCCAAAAAAAAGTATAATAAAAGTTATACAAAAAAAAAATAAAATAAAATTGTATAATAAAATAAAATACAATAAAACAAACTCTGGTTAATACACATGTACATAAATCTTCTAGGTGTCCTTCTTAGAGAAGGAAACTGCTGTGCAGACTGATTTGCCACGAAATCAGAGCCTTGCAAACAAGTTATAAAGGATCCACCACCTACATAAACTTTCGTTGTGTTTTATTTAGGAACACAATCTACTTTGATATGAAATGATCGATGATACCTAAAATTCTATTTAGGCCTTCTTCAGTGGAGAAATTAACCATGATTAGTGCTATAGTAATAATATAATGGGATAAGTATTATTTATGCCCAAAAGATTTGAGCCAAAAATCTTGTTTGACACAATCATTTTTTTTTCTTAAAGTTGCCACAATCGTTTTGGAAACACATTAAAAAGACTAAAATAATTTTTTTGGACCAAAATGCCCCTGCTCCTTTATTGGACCAACCGGTCCAACCAAAGTTCAATCGGAAAAACCTTTTTATAATAAAATAATATAAAAAATACAATTTTTTTATTAATTAAAATAAGATTTCAGCAAAAACAAATTAAGCAAAAAAAATACAATCAATCACCACAAAAAGTTTAGAAAACATAAAATTCAAATTGCCAAGTTATAAACTCATTACTAACTCAGATTAAAAAAAAAAAAAACTCCTTGTTGGTAAGATTGATGATTGAATCCACCATTAAATTGTTCAAGATAACACTACATGAATCCACCATTATTGTTCAAGATTGAAGAAAAAATTGAAACAAAACAAGCAAGCACACATTAAATCATGTTACAACAATAAAACCTTGATTTGAAAGCAAGAGAATTCTAATTAGCATCAGAATTCAGCCCATATTTCAAGTGCTTCAATGTCACCAGTAAATGTTGAACCATCTCAGTATCTAATCTTGATATTGTTCCAATTGTGGAAATCTGAAATATGCAGCACTTGTTAGGATGCATAAATCGTAAAAATATGTTTGTGTTAATGAAGAGAAAGAATGTAAATTGTGACTAGTGATTAGTGAACAATATACCCGGATTAAATTTTTTCTTGTTGCTTAGATATCCGGAAAAGGAAGCTGTTTGACACATTTTTTTAGATGAATCTAAGCGAGTGTCCTACGATCAAGACAAACAGAGACATCAATTTCATGCTTTCTCTTTCCCTATTCCCTAGCCCTCTTCTTATATACTATTGCGAGGACTTAAAAGCAACTCAAAATTTAGGTCTAACCGATGAGATTACCAACACATATAGATCCAATTATTATATAGTCTTAGATGAAATATCTTGAACATGGTATATCAACACAGATGCACTAATAACAGAATCATGTGGTATGGATTGAACCATCAGAAAAGGACATACATCATGATTTAAATCCAATTGTATACATTTCTACAATTATACAGCAATGTCATCACAAAACAATGAGGTTAAGCATTGAATTAACAACAGCAACAAAGCCTTCTCCCACTAGGTGGGATCGACTACATGAATCAAACGACTAACACAAAAAAATAAATGAGACAACTTGATTAACGGAATCAATCCACAAGCACTTCAACTTGTGTTCAACAACTAGCCCTTCTGTTACGAACAAACCATCACCAACACAAACAAGTTGTAAATTAAAAATTTTGGTAAACCTCCTTACTTCTATAAACTAATTTGACCAATAGAATTAGTATCAGATCTTGAGTAATAAACAAATTGGAACAAGAATCCAAAAGAGTAGGACTCATGCTGGGTCAATGCAAATTGAGTGCCCTAATTTTACCAAATGCTTTAACTGCAAAACCTAAAAGATTGGTCACCAAACTCATCCACCAAAGATCTGTTTACCATCCATATTACAACAAAAAAGAAACAGCTGAAGAAAGGATTGAACTTAACATCCAGTATTCCATCAACTTGTAAAAAAAGAAAGCAGAAACATGGGGTAACTTAACAAACCATAATAATTAGGGGTAAAACGGTCAATATGTTTTTTTATTCATAATGAAAACCTTTGTGGCAACTTTGAGGGGAAAAAAAAACGATTGTGACAAAGAAGATTTTTGGCCCAAACCTTTTGGGTATAAATAGTATTTATCCCTAATATAATCAATGGTTTGGGGTTGCGTAATCACTTTTTAAGACCACTTGTCTTACTACAAATACAGGTTACACATACCAAGAGGAGGTTGAAATGCAATTAAAGGATGGCATCATGTATGCAAATGATAAGGACATTCTCTTGAATACGAAATGTTAGTCTTTAAGAGAAAAAATAACGGTATTTTTCATCCTTTTATTTTAATTTTTAAGAATGTTACAATAAATTTTACTTTACACTTGTGCAAGCTACAAGGGAATTTGATTTCTAATAGTGCTTTATCTAAGCATAAGCATATGGCGTTAATCTATAAAAATATAAAAATATGTACTAAAACGAGTACGTAATAATTAAAAAATAGTAAATTAAACTCAATTTTTAAAAAATAAAAAAAGAAATTGTGTATCAAATCCCAAAAAAAATAAATAAATAAATAAAAGAGATTGTGTACCATATTCTAAATTGAATAAATTATCCAAACAATTTTCCTTCCCTAGTTCCTTCTATCGCCTACTAAAATATGACACATACTCAAAGCAAATATGGCTTCTATTGAGGTTGGCAAGGAACTTTTTCCGGTAATTGGGAATGTTTAATACAACAAAATATAATTAAAGGAAGTGAAAAATATCAAAACTAACAAATTAAAATAAAAAATCTAATTAATCAATACTTATCTACTCAGATAATATACACCTATAGCCATTTTGATTTATTCATTCTTTCTCATACTTTCTCATTTTTGCGTACTCCTTGCGTACTCTCTGTTGAGCGAATCCTTATTGGCTGTTATTATTCTCATTATTATTGTTATTATTATTTTTTGTATTATTATCATTATTTATTTTGTTTCAGCTCTGGCATGTTCACTTTCTTGTTGTTCATAACGTGCCTTTGTTTTACTTTAGATTTATGGTTAGAGACTATAATTTAAATGGTAAGTTTTTGTTTTCTTATTATTATTGTTTTTATTATTATTGTTGTTGTTATTAATTATTATATTTTTATTGTAGAAAGCCCAGACACTGAGATGCTAATGTAAGCCTTAATTTGCTTTTTTATTTTAAGTTTAAGTTGATGTATTTACTTTGTTTTGCTTCTTCTAGGAGAGGGAGTATTAGCCTTTTATGTTTTTTGTTTTGTGATAATATTTTTTTGGATCGTTCATTGCTAATAAAACCCAAAAAGAAGGTGAGAGTACGATAGTATGATAGAATACACAACCTGATTACAAGAAAACTAAAGTACTCAAAATATACAAAATAATAGCCAAAATTCTTAAATAAACATACTTTCACTGTTTCTTAGAACTTGCCCTAACTCCACATTAATGTAGCCATTAATTACGAGTCAACACAATTTTATTTCTTATCTCGTCCTTAGTACTCTTATTCCAAGAGATTTTTTTATTGCGGCTGTTTCATATACACCATTGCGAAGAAATAAATTCTCCAACTCCACTTATTCTTTTTTGGTATGCTCACAATCATCCAAGATTCGAAGCATTCTTTTACATTACCAGGCTACACCCAATTCATACTCCACCAGTTCAAAATATTACACCAAATATTCAGAGCAAAACAACAATTAAAAAAAATGGTATACTATTTCATCATGACAATCACATAGAAAACACTTGGCCAAGTGATTTTGTAGTATCCCACATCTCACAAGTTTCTGACATGTATTGAATTTTTCAAGAATTGCTAACCAAGTAAGTAATCCACCTTTGGGGCACCAAGCTTCTCTATAAGGTCTTCATGAAGTTGTACATATTAGTATCTTCTAGTTGCTCACCATTTTTACAGAAAATCTGCAGAAACAATTTAACAGTATACCGCCATTCGAACAATGTATCCAATTTAGCTTGTCTTCCTCATCCCTACAGACACCAACCCGAGCCAGTAAAGTGAGCAGCTCCTTCAAACTATCTTCCTCCCACCCTCTAAGTGATCTTCTTCAAGTAAGAGTTCAGACCCAGCCTAATACATCTCAAACTCCATATTCTTTTATAGTAATTTGTTTTTCATTGGACAGTACATATAACTTTGGAAAAAACTCTTTTAGTACACCTTCTTTCACTCATCTTTTATGCCAAAACTTAGTTCTGCCACTATCACCCACAACAAGTTCCCTTCTTGTTAGAAACAAATCCCGCATAGCTTCAGTTTATTTTCGTACCCCCCATAATATCACCCCACACCCCTCCATCTTTAACTTCTTTAAATACATCAGAGGTTAACTACTCATCACTCAGGTTATTACAAGATTTGACAATGTTCTTCCAAAGTGGACACACCTCCTTTTCATATCTCCACCACCACTTAAAAAGTAAGGACATATTTTTTAACTCAATATCGCCTATCCCTAAACCACCTAAATTCTTAGGCATTTGAATAACCTCCCACTTAACACTCGGTGTACCACATCTCCCCTCACCATTCCCCCAAAGAACCTAGTTTGTAAGGACACAATTTTCTTAATCACAGCGTTAGGCATTCTAAAAATACACATAGTAAACCAGGAGGCTATTCAAGACAGATTTGATAAGAACAAGTTTTTCAGCTTTTCAAAGAAACTTACCTTTCAAACCTTCGAGCTTGTTTTCCACCTTTTGAATTATCGGTCTCCAAGAGTCTACTCTCCTTAAATTTGCACCGAGGGGAATACCGAGATACTTGATTGGCAAGGACACCTTGTTACAGTTCAACAGTTTGCACACCTTTCGTGAATCCCCTTCATCACAATTAAGATCTATCACAGTCGACTTCTGAATATTTATCTTTAGACCCGAAGCGAGTTCAAAGCCTTTCAACATCCTATTATAGTTTCTCACCACCTCAATGTTACATGGGTAGGAAAGGATGGTGTCATCTGCAAATTGCAGATGTGATAACGTCACCATATCCTTTTCAACCAAAAGTAGTTCAATCACTCCCAGATCGCGTAGTCTCCGAAGCAAGCTATTTAGTACCTCACTCACCATCACAAAGAGGAAGGGAGATATGGGATCACCCTACCTAAGCCCTCTTTTCATATCAAACGGCTTTGTGAGTACACCATTAATGAGAATTGACATTGAAGCAGTACGACAGCTTTGAATCTAAACCCGCCATCTATCACCAAATCCCATTTTTCGTATTGCTAATTATCTTAAAAACATTTAACATAATTTTTTGTAATAAAAAGTCAATATTAAAATTTCAATGTATTTCTAAGGAAAAAAATTTAACTTTTTACTATTAAATTGGAAAAAATACCAAAACTACCATGAATATTTTGGGTGCTGCTAAAACTACCAATAAAAGAAGGAAACAAATTTTGTATTCATGAATGGTTGTGTCCGTTTGACAAAACAAACCAGACGTTAATAGCTACTTAACATGGTTAATTTGTCTTCCAGTTGTAACATTAAGTGCTTATGTGAGATTTTAGCGGGGCATAACATGTGAGTATCCTTTTTACTGTTATGTACTCCTTCTCTCTCATCTGAACCACTATTCTTCTTCTTTAATTTTAACTAGTATACATCCCGTGCTTTGTGTGGGCACAATTCTATTTTCATTTAAGTTAATTTATTGATTAATATATATATATTGACTTTTCGCATTTTATATTAAATTTAAGTTATTCAGATATATTTACACACTAAATAAAATGACATACGCAAAATAAATATACATTAAGAGACATCTAAAGTAAACAACATAGAAATCTTGACTTCTAATATGATTTTCTCTTTCTTTTGTCAATGTCTTAAAAATTAATAATTGATTGGTTATTAATTTTTAATTTACAAAATCACCAAATCACTCATCAATATTAATTTTACATCATTACAAACATGCCTTTAATGATAATGCATCATGACATATCCTTGAAATCATGGTTGTTAAACTCTAGTGTTAACTCTTAAACTTTTACGTGTTTACGAGTTTAAGTAGTGGAATCGAATTAACTCGACACTAAACTCGCACCTCGATAAACTCGGCTGAACTCGTGTAAATTCATGTAAACTCGCATAAAATCGCTCAAACTCGTCAGTTTATGAACGAGTCAACGAGTTTGAATTTGATCCAATTTTTCCCAAAACAGCGTCATATTACCAAAAAAGAAGATTTTCCCTTAAGAGTTAGAGTTAAAAATTTGTCAAATTACTCACACTCACTCCTCTTTGCACTCAATTTGTCATTTGAATCATAAATATATACAACTAGTTTAACTTATTATGGGCTTTAAAATTAAAAATTTTCTATTTTAAATGCCTAGATTTAAGATTATGTATAATATTTTTTATATATATAATAGGTAAACTCGTACGAGTTTACGAGTTAACTCGCGAGTTTGACAACCTTGCTTGAAATTATTTTTGAAATTACATTTTTTCAATATTACCTTGGATATTTGTCCAATGAATAGCTTTCCTTTTACTTTCCTTAAATGACACTTGTCAACCAATTATATTGGATACTTGTTGATCAAACAACCTATTACTATTCAACTTTTTTATAGTGGGGGATTTCTCCCCAAATTAAAAATCCTAGAATGTTCAGGTATAGTAGGAGTAACCCATTTGTCTCAAACTGAAACTTCAATGGAGATGGTGCGTCTTCAAGATAAGGAAGATTCATAGGGAAACATGATCAATTAGGGTGAAGGGGTTGTCAATTTTTTTTTGGTTTGTTGATATCTATAAGGATCAATATTAAAGTGATGAAGAAGTAGAAATTAGGGTTTAATATGGATAAGTATTTTGCAAGTAATGAAGATGTAGAAATTAGGGTTCAATATCTATCAGGAAAATTGGAAAATTTGAACATACCCATAATCTATATCAATTGTGTCTCTTGTGCTCTGAAATCCTCTTTTTTCTTTTTGCTGGTTATTTATTTTGACAAAGTTACCCATAAATAATTTAAAAATTGACACATCTGCCCATTAGTTGAATTACATTTTGAAAAAAATAATCACGATAGAATCGAATTTTGACAAAAATAAACTAAAAATAGGGTTGTGATATTGAAATTTTTTAACTGCACCTACTAATGGTAATTTAATATTTTATAAATGCAATATTATTTCACAAACACTTCATAAGTTATATTAAAAAGCATGATTGTCATATAGAATATATATGCAATAATCACAATCCAAAAGACACAACATATTTGTGAAAACTCATGCTCTGAATGCAGAGTTTGATGAAGATGAGTTAGAGAGCTTGAGAGAAAACACGGAGGAGTAAGCAAGAATCAGAAAATGAGAAATGTAACTAATGATGAATCTCAAAGAGTAAAGTGTTACAGTGGAGAGTTTATAACCTTGGTTCACTGAATGCTAACTGCTAACTAACTAAGGTAAATGGACTTGTAATTGTAGTTAAGTAACTAACTAACTAGCTAAGTGAATGTAACTGATTATTACAATTACGTTAACAACTAACACTAAAATAACAGTTAACTAATTTCTGTTATCTGAACAGAAGAAGCCTTAATTGCCACAACCCCCCGCAAGCTAGGAGCATGGAAGTTCAACATTCCTAGCTTGGAATGAAAAGTGCTGAACGGTCCTGGGCTAAGGCTTTGGTGAAGACATCTGCCACTTGATTGGCCGAGGAAACAAGGAGAAGCTTGATGAATCCAAGATGTGCTTGATCTCGGACAACATGTGTAGGGCTGACTTGTTGTCACAGAAGAGGCGAACAGGTTTGGCTAGAGGTAATCTGAAATCTGCAAGCATGTATGATAACCACAAGCTTTCACAAGTAGCTAATGCCAATGCACAATATTCAGCTTCAACAGAGGAACTTGCAATGGTGGTTTGCTTCTTACTTTTCCAGGATATCAAAGACTGTCCAAGGAAGAAGCAATAACCTGAAACTGAACGACGAGAATATGGGCAGCTTCCCCAGTCTGAATAAGAAAATCCCGTAAGAGAAAGATCAAAAGAAGGAGGGAACATGACAGCATGTGCAGGAGCTTGCTTAAGGTAACGAAGAATGTGGAACGTAGCCTTGAAGTGAGTATCGGTATTACAATCAAGGTATTGGCTAAGATTGCTTACTGCAAAAGTGATGTCCGGCCTGGTATTGGTAAGGTAGATTAACCGACCAATGATGTATCTGTAAGGAGTAAGATCCTCCAACCTGGTTATACTGTCTTTGGAGAGCTTAACAGTGTAATCAAGTGGAGTGGTGGCAGGTTTGGCATTCTCAAGTCCGAACTCCCTCAGTAATTCCAGTGTGTACTTTCTTTGATACAAGACAAACCCTTTCTGGCTTCTAGCAATCTCCATTCCCAAAAAAAATTTTAGATTCCCCAAGTCTTTGATGCGGAAGAGATCATCAAGAAGCTTCTTAATACTCTGAATGTCTTCCAAAGAATCCCCTGCTACAACCAAATCATCAACATATACCAGAATGCAGGTAAAGCCTTTAGAAGAGAGCTTGGTGAAAAAACAAGGATCTGCCTTGGAGTGAACATAGTCTGCTTGAACCAGAACAGAGCGTAGCTTGGTATTCCACTGATGGCTGGCTTGCTTAAGATCGTAAAGAGACTTCTCCAGCTTGCAAACAGTGCCAGCAGGTACAGGTAACCCCGGTAGAGGCTTCATATAGACTTCCTCAGGCAAATCTCCATGAAGAAAAGCTGTGTTGACGTCTAGTTGATGAACATACCAATCCCGAGAGGCTGCTATTGCCAACAGCATTCGAAATGTTGTCATCTTGATAACAGGGCTGAAAGTGTCGAAATAGTCAAATCCAAGAGTTTGTGTGAAGCCCTTAGCCACCAAGCGAGCCTTGTATCTCTCTATAGAACCATCTTGCTTGAGTTTTATCTTGAAAACCCATTTGCAACCGATAGTCTTCTTTCCTTTAGGCAGTTTTGGTCAACACCCATGTCTTATTTGCATCCAAGGCATCAAGTTTGGATGGAATTGCTTGTTTCCAACAATCATAAAGAACAGCTTGCCCATAACTTTTAGGTTCTGTGTGGTTAGTGAGTGCTACTGAAAAAACTTTGTGTGCATGTGATAAAGATCCATAATCCAAATAGTTTGTAATCAGGTATTTAAGAGAAGAGTTGGATGAGCTAGCATTGATTAGTTGAAAACAATGATAATCATTCAAATATGCAGGTTTATGCTTGTCCCTAGTGGACCTCCTAACATTATGATTTGCAGGTGCATGTATGATTGGTGCAGAATGAGTTTCATGACTTTGAGAAATATTTGGTGATGCATTTGGTTGTGCTGGTGATGCAGATGCAATGCTATCTAATGAAGTTTGAGGATGCAAATCAATTTGTGTTTGTGAATGTTGTGCTGTGGAGATGTTATGCTATGAGATGTAGAGGGACTAGCAGTGATTGTGGCATCATGATTAGATATATTAGAATCAGAAATGTACATTGTGTCATCAAGAGTGTGAGTATTAGGCAAAGGCCTAGATTGAAAATTTGATTTGCTCTGTGGAGAAGCTGTAATAATAGTTTTGAAAGGAAAAGAATGTTCATAAAACTGCACATGTCTTGAAATTAAAAATTCCTTTGTGTCAACATCCATAAGGACATATCCTTTAACACATAATTTAAATCCCAAAAACACACATTTTTGAGCTTTTTTGTCAAATTTCTTTCAATTAGCTAACAAAGTTGTAGCATAAGCTAAGCAACCAAAGACTTTTAAGTAAGATATATTAGGTAATTTCTGAAATAACTTCTCAAAAGAGCTGCAGTTATCAAGCACAGAATTAGGAATCCTATTCATGATGTGTACAACATGTGAGACAGCAAAATGCCAAAAAATTTTAGGTATAAATGCATGAAAAAATAGTGCTCTTGCTATGTTAAGAATCTCTTGGTGTTTACGCTCTACAACTCCATTTTGTTGAGGAGTCTCAACACAAGAAGTTTGATGTAAAATTCCTTCAGTTTGGAAAAAATCAGACAAAAGAAATTCTTTGCCATTATCTGACCGAATGCATTTAATGGTAGTATGAAATTGAGTCTTAACAAATTGAACAAATTGCTTCAAACAAATTGAAGTTTCAGACTTATTTTTCATGAGATATAACCAAGTAAATCGAGTTTTGTCTTCCACTATTGTCAAGAAATACTTATGACCAGCTATTGATGGGATCCCAAAAGGTCCCCATATGTCCACATGGATCAAATCAAATACAACCTCAATTACAGTATCACTATAACAAAATGGTAGTTTTCTTTGTTTTGCAAAATGGCAAGAATCACAAGGTACATTCTTAGCAGGAAAAGATAAGAAATGATAATGATTTTCATTTTTGTAAGCCTATCTAATGCTAAGTGACCTAATCTCTGATGCCATATACTGTTGTCAGCAGTAGTGTGTGTGATGTTGTAGGATTTGTGAAGTGATTGTGATGCAGGAATGTCTTTGTTATGATGCATGATGTATAAGCCAGCTGCTTCTTTAGCAGTTCCAATCATCTTCGAGGTAAGGAGTGCCTGGATCTTACATGCATATTTATCAAATGCAAAGACACAAAGTAGTGATTTAGCAGCAGCAGAGACAGAAATCAAATTGAAACTAAATGAAGGAACAAATAGCACATTTGTCAAATACAAATCAGCCGAAAAGACAACTGTTCAACAGATTGTTGCAACAGTTGTGGAACCATTTGGCATCTCAATAGTAACAGGACTTACGTGGTGACAATTTTGAAACAATTTCAAAGAAGAAGGCACATGTGCAGTAGCACTTGAGTCTAGGATCCAGCCACTTGGTTTTATTTTATAATTTATTTTAGATAGGATTTGGAAAATACCTGCGGAAGGTGCAAGTATAGGTGATGCCAAGTTACCATTATGAGCAAGTTGCTGATCATGTTGATGGAACAAAGCAATTAAAGCCTCTTTTTGCTTGTCTGAAAATAAACCATCAATGCTGAGTCCATTCTATCTCACCCTTAGGAACAGAAGAAGCGTTGAGTTCAACATTTCCTTCAGCAGTGCTATTCATGCTAACAACATTAATTTGTCTTCTTTGCTGGAAGTGAGGAGGATATCCATGCAGTGCATAACAGGTGTCCACAGTGTGGCCATTCTTGCCACAATAAGAATAGAGCAACTTGGAATTCCCTTTGCCTCTACCTCGTCCAGAGCGTCCTCTTCCTCTAGAGTTCGTCCCTGATCTGCCCATGTCCCTTTCTTTATAGTCAATAGCAACAACATTAATCACAGAATTTCGAGAAACACTATCTCCATAATTCAATTGCCTTTCCTGCTGAAGAAGCATTGAATAAATGGCATTGATATCGGGAAGGGGCTTCATCAACATTATCTGTGAACGGACTGTGGCATATTGATCATTGAGTCCCCTAAGAAATTTCACTCCATATGATTCAAGTCTATATCTCCTCATTACAGCCAAACCACAAATACAAGAATCCTCACAAGAACAGATTAGAATTGGTCTATATTCATCCAATTCTTCCCAAATCACCTTGAGTTTTGTGAAATAGACAGTAATTGTCATATCTCCTTGTCTTAGTGCAAAAAATTCCTCTTCCAATTCCCCAATTCTGAATAAATCTCCTTCATAAAACTTATGCTTAAGATCTTTCCATAGTTCATGTGCATCATTGCACCACATCACACTGTGCAAGATTTCAACGCTAATGGAAGAGTGTAACCAAGAAAGAACAAATGTGTTATTCCTCTCCCAAGCATCGAAGGTTGGATCTGCCTCATCCGGTCAAGGTAGCATACCATCGACAAACTTAAATTTGTTCTTCGATTTGAGAGAAATTGACACAGACAGAGCCCAAGAATGGTAGTTCGTAGTCGTAAGAAGAGAAGACGAGAGAGCGATACCTGGATTTTCGCTCACAGGCAAGAAATAGTAGCTCGTAGGATCTTGGGTCAGATTCATCCCCGATCTGCTCACCTGAGCTTGAAATGCCAAGAACCGCTTCATCATTTGTGCAAAATTTTGAAAATCGCTAGCCGAGAAACTCTGGTTCGAACCTGGATTCATCGTCGTTCCTCCATGTGCTATGGTATCCATTGATGTACCTTTGCACAAAGGAAGCCAAATCTCACGATTCTCGCTTTGAAAAGAAGCTCACAAGTTCTCAATCTCTGCACTCTCCGCGCTCACCGCACTATGTGAAAACTCATGCTCTGAATGCAGAGTTTGATGAAGATGAGTTAGAGAGCTTGAGAGAAAACACAGAGGAGCAAGCAAGAATCAAAAAATGAGAAATGTAACTAATGATGAATCTCAAAGAGTAAAGTGTTATAATGGAGAGTTTATACACCTTGGTTCACTTAATGCTAACTGCTAACTAACTAAGGTAAATGGACTTGTAACTGTAGTTAAGTAACTAACTAACTAGCTAAGTGAATGTAACTGATTATTACAATTAAGTTAACAACTAACACTAAAATAACAGTTAACTAATTTCTGTTATATGAACAGAAGAAGCCTTATTGGCCACAATATTTAACCAAAATATTAAGCAGGTTATGTATAAACCAAACTTAGGCAATATTGACAATGAGAAAGTTTAAACTGTTTCTTCCATTACATTTTGAAAAACTAAACAAATAATTTCTAATTTCTTCAAAATAAAGTTGTTATTGCTAGAGAATCTCCATTATAAATATTGGTAAAATCTGGTGGCTTGAATTGTAGAAGTGGCCATCTACTTGCGTTTATAGTTGTTGCCCTTCGAATTGACATAAAATCCTAAAATTGGCATAAATTTTGCACTACTTAAAAGAGAAACAAATGATATCTGCACTATATAAAAGAACCCAAAATAAAATTCTGCACAACATAAAAGAACCAAAAATAAAATTATGCACTGCTTCAAAGAACCCAAATTGATTACGCAATAATTAAAATTACCAAACTCACTAGTACAATATTCTATTCGACCAAAATCATCACCACAGCCATTCTAAACCAAACTTATACATACTGGCGACATCCTTGTCAAACGTCAGGATCCTCAACCCACCATTAAGATTCATCCCAGGCTGCCACCGGTAGATATGACATATCCAATAATAACCTAGTTTGGTGAGGATATCATTGATCAAGAACTCACTAAGCATATCCACATTAACCCAATCAACTGTACTTATTTCACCATTAACATAAAATAATAAACGATTTGAGCCCCTTTCAATTCTCCCTCTAAGATTTATTACCAAGATTATACGTTTTGAGGTTGTTATCTCTGCAAAATAATGCAATAATTCAAAACCTCCAACAAGACAGCATCAACTTCACATAATAGGTTAACAACATAATTCAAATTTCAAGTAAACAAAATTACCAAAAATAATTTTCCAAACTCATAGCAACCCTAATATACATAAACTTAGTGAAACTGTACTTGATATAATTTTCCCTCAATACAAACTTTAAAATTGTATAGCCTGAAATTACTAACAGTAGCACAACAAAATGGGAAAAATAATCAAGGCTAATTAAAATTTTTATAAGAATAAATCAAACTTGTTAATATCACTGTTCATAATTAAATTCTAATATAGTGCTCCAAAATTTTTAACTCTGAAGCTGAATTATTTTTCCTTTTAGCTTTATTTGTTTAATGTAAGGCGTTTCTATTTTAGTGTTAGATTAAAATCAAGGCTATACAGAAATTACTGTTTTAATCTAATACTAAAACAAAAACATCTTGCATTAAACAACTAAAGCTAAAACGAAAAATAATTCCGCTTCATAGTTAAAAATTTTGGAGTACTATCCTAGGATTTAATTATGAACAATGATATTAACAAGTTTTATTTATTCTTATAAGAAGATTTTTAATTAGCTTTGATTTTTTTTCTTCCATTGTGTTGTGCTATTGTTAGTGATTCCAGGCTATACATTTCTAAAGTTTGTATTGAGGGAAAATTATATTAAGTACAGTTTCACTAAGTTTATGCATATTAGGATTGCTATGAGTTTCGAAAATTGTTATTGGTAATTTTGTTTACTTGAAATTTGAGTTATGTTGTTAACCTATTATGTGAAGTTGATGTTGCCCTGTTGGAGGTTTTGAATTGTTGCATTTTTTTTTTTTTTTTGCAGAGATAGCAACCTCAAAACATATAACCTTGGTAATAAATCTTTGAGGGAGAATTGAAATGGGCTTAAATGGTTTATTATCTTATGTTAATAGTGAAACAAGTATAGTTGATTGGAGTTAATGTGGATATGCTTAGTGAGTTCTAGATTAATGATATCCTCATCAAGAAAGGTTATCATTGAATATGTCATATCTATCGGCCACAGCCTAGGATGAATCTTAATGGTGGGTTGAGGATACTGATGTTTGACAAGAATGTCGCTAGTATGTATAAGTTTGGTTTAGAATGATTGTGGTGGCAATTTTGGTTGAATAGAATATTGTACTCGTGAGTTTGATAATTTTAATTATTGCATAATCAATTTGGGTTCTTTCAAGTAGTGCAGAATTTTATTTTTGATTCTTTTAAGTTGTACATAATTTTATTTTGGATTCTTTTATGTAGTGCAGATATCATTTATTTTTCTTTTAAGTAGGGCAGAATTTATGCCAATTTCAACGGCAGCAACTATCAATGCAAGTAGATGGCCACTTCTACAATTCAAGCCACCAGATTCTACCAATATCTACAATGGAAATTCTCTAGCAGCAGCAACTCTATTCTGAACAATTAGGGAATTGTTTGTTTAGTTTTTTAAGATAATGTAATGGAAGAAACAGTTTAAACTTTCTTGTTGTCAATACCTCCTGAGTTTCGTTTATGCACAACCTGCTTCATATTTTGGTTAAATATGTTGTCTTTTAGATTGTGATCATTACATATATATGTGACAATCATGTTTTTTAATATAACTTATGAAGTGTTTGTGAAATAATATTGCATTTATAGAATATTAAATTACCATTAGCAGGTGCAGTTAAAAAATTACAATATCACAAACCCATTTTTAGTCAATTTTTGTCAAAATTCGATTCTATTGTGGTTATTTTTGTCAAAATTTAATTCAATTAATGGACAGATGTGTCAATTTTTAAATTATTTATGGATAACTTTGTTAAAATAAATAACAAAAAAGAAAAAAAGGGATTTGATTGCACAAGAGACACAATTTATATAGATTATGGGTTCGTTCAAATTTTCCAATTTTCTTGAAATATATTAAATCCTAATTTCTATATCTTCATCACTTGCAAAATACTAATCCTTGTTGAACCCTAATTTCTGCTTCTTCATCACGTTAATGTTGATCCTTATACATATCGACAAACCAAAAAAATTGACAATCCCTTCACCCTAATAGATCACATTTTCCTATGAATCCTCCTTATCTTGAAGACGCACCATTTTCATTGAAGTTTCAATTTGAGACGAATGGGTTACTCCTACTGTGTTTGAACATTTTAGGATTTTTAATTTGGGGAGAAATTGAAATTGAAGAAGAAGAACAGTGGTTCAGATGAGAGAGAGGGAGTTATGTCCCACTAAAATTTTACATAAGCACTTAACATTACTGCCGAAAGATAAGTTAATAGTGTGAAGCAGCTATTGACATTTGGTTTATTTTGTCAAACGGACACAATTATTCATGAGTATAAAATTCATTTCATTTTTTTATGGATAGTTTTGTCAGTGTCCAAAACATTTATGGGTAGTTTTGATATTTTTTCTCATGTAATTGCCTTAAAAACTGCTACGAAAAATACTTATTAGAAAAATCACTTTATTTATGTGAACGACTAAAATTATACCTTTTTTAACTCAATCTCAAATAATGAGTTTTTCTTTGAACCACGAGGCAAAAATATGCAAAAATATGAATTTCAATCTTGTGTCGAATAATATATATTATACACTTTTCTTACCATACACGTCCTTATATATGCCTGAGTTTCTAATTATTAAAAGTATGAGACATAATTCTTTCAACTTAACTGAGCAACACTTCATTGTTAGATTGATGTCTTAACTTTTATCTCGGTTTTATAAATTTCAATTTATTTTTTCATTCTAAAATTTAAGAGTAAAGAATATTGATGTTAATTACTTTCTGAATTGCAGTGATTTTTAACTAAAAATAATTATGCAATTAGGTATTTTAGTGGATAACCATTTAAATTTGCAAGTATTATTAACCTCATTTTAGTGCGTGTATATAAACACATTTCATTTTGAAGTACTATAAGCTTATATTTGATGCGTGGATAAATTTCTTTCTTTTTGTACATTTAACTTTTATTTTGTTTTCAAGGTATACATCTAGCAATGATATAAGACCAAAGAAATTAATTTTTTACAAACAAATTCTATGTCAAATAGAAAACTATTTTGATGTTAAATAAAAATTTATTTCGATACTATTTTTGTATTATTTGACAAATTAAATATTAGTTATATTAAAATAATTATTTATGAAATTATAACTTTTAAAAATACTATGTGTATACTAAAAATTAAATATTACTAACAGTAAAATAATATGAAAACTTTTAAGTTGTTATTGAAAATATAATTTATTTTATAATTATATTAGTGTTATAAAAATATTTTTCTATTAAAGTTGATATTTGTTTATTTTCTGAATCCAAAGTAATGATTACTTAAATTTTTCATTTTTTATTTGAACAAAAAATAAAAAATTTATTAATTTTTAAAATAAATAATTATTTATTTAACAACCATACATATCGGAGAGACTCAATTAGAGTTGTAACGAATCAGGGAAGTCTTTTTGATCTGGCCCAAAAAATGCAAAGTGGGAAGGCTCATCCCGATCTGCAACAAAACTCAAAAAAAAAAATAATTGATTTTGAAAAATAATGTTTTTTTATTTTTTTTGATATAAATAATTTGTTTAATTTATTTAAAAAAAACCATCAAAATAGGGACTAAAATAGTTTCTCAATACATCATTAACTTTTTAACTTTAATTTCTACTGTATTATGCCACATCAACATAATCTAAAACAAGATACAAGTTGTTTTAATGCTAATTGCAAATGATAGAACACCCTAATTCCAATATCTATCTCACTCTCCTTTCTATTTGATTGTTAGCCCATTTTTTTCCTTCATTGTTTTTCTAAAACTTTTTCTCTATCTCAATATTATAATATCCGTCAAAACAAAGCTGGTTATTAAGTATTAATCAATTTTATTCTGGGTAATTGGAGCAAAGGGACTATTTTGTTTTGTTTCCAAACACTTAGGACTGCACATGCATGCACTGCTCACGTAATGCTCAATATATATGAGTTTTATTTTAATATACTAGTCGTCAAGGAAGCGAAAATCTCGATTAAACTCTTAAAATCTTTCGATATTACGATTTTTAATGAGTTAACCGATTTTATACAATTTACACTAAGTCAGACGATTTTACGATTTAAATCTTTCTATGATTTCACGTTTTCACATTTTAATTTATTTTTCGATTCCACGTAAAATCTCGATTTTCTCTACCTTGCTAGTCGTGTAAAGAATTTTACACAATTATTTAATAAAATATATGCATTTATATGATTTTAGAAAAAATAAATTTAAAAATTAATTACTTTAGCTAATGTAGCAATTCAAAATTCATTGTTTGTAAAAATTAATAAATTTTTTTAAAGATAAAATTAAATTCCATATATATATATTAGGACGTAAAAGATAATGTAAACTAATTAAAAGAGAGTGGTGACATGAAGGAGATGGACAATTTTCTTGGAAATCAATTTGATTTTTCTATGAATATATATATTATGATAGATGCATGGCTTTGTTAAGAGTGTCCTACCAATCTCCGTAAGCATAAAAAGAAGTATTAGTCTGTTTCCCCTTTGAAGGGGGATCAGGGTCATTGCATCTCAAATATGAATCCTTAATAATAATAATAATAATAATAATAATAATGCCTATGTTTGTGTGCAAAACTATGGAGTTTGCTTTATTAGCTGATTTTCGGAAAAGAAGCATATGGAAAAGGTAATGTGTGTGGCAAAATGAGGCATGCATGCCCACGCCATGATATATGACTATATGACCAACTGCATATGCGTGCTATTAATTAATTAAATATAATTAAATTCCGTGTAATTTGGTTAACTTTAGGAATTCAAAAAGAAAACAAGTTAAGTCAAATTAATATTTAATTTAGTCCAGAAATTTGGGATAAATTCAATCTCGAAATTTATAATTGTAACTCACTTTTATATTTGAGTTTATCTGTACGAATAACATATTGATTTCACACGTTATTTTATTATTAAACTATATTATTTTATATTGACACCTAATTTTCAACGAAATGATATTTTACACTAATGTAATTAAAACACATCTCATTCTATGATTATTAGGGGTGAAAAATTAAAAGATGCATTTTGTGTGAATATCATCTATTTTGAAATTCCTAACAATTATTCTTACATTCTATAGCCTACAGGTGATTCCTTAAATTTAACTAAATTTTGTTCTTGAGAAATTTATTAAACAATAATTTTATGTGAACAAATGATTTTGGCCAACTAAATCCAACCAAGTCATTTATTTTTATACTAAATAGAAAACTATTTCGATGTCAAATGGATCTTTATTTATATGCAATTTTTTATACTATTTAACACCGAAATAATATTCCATTTATCATCAAAATAAATCACTTAGTTAAACTTGTTAGCCAAAACCACTTGTTCAAATAGCATAATGTTATTTTTTCCCATTTTTTTTTGTTTAACAAAAATTAGGTTGGGTTCACACTTTCACGTCTTTGTAGAAGATGTTACATATTGTTGCAACTCTCTTTAGCATTAACTACGCTCTTGAGATACTCGATAAGTTATTTTAAGTTTACCATACAAATTTAGTTTTATGTTTTTCCAGCGATATTACTTTTGAAAACTAATTCGTCACATATCTAAGCTGCATCTAAAGATTTATTGTTAGCTAATGAATTGTTATATGTAGTTTAAACTCCTAACGAACTATTGAGTTGACCGCTAAAATTTGATTAAGGACTTAATGTTACAAATTTATATATACATAACTCAGTAAAATCTTCATATAGAAGAAGGAAAATAATTGGCAAGAAATTTGGAAGGAAAGTTTGTCAACTATGTTTCCAAGCCCCAATGGGCCTATTAAGTTATTCTAATTTGTTTTTGGAATGGCCTATTCGGTTTTCGTAGGTAAAAAGTATTGTACCTTGGGCTCCGCAATCAAAGTGCAAAAACCGAAACAAACAATCACAACGGAAAAACTATAATTATGAATTTTCGTGCTTATTTTGTTAGTCGTTTCATCTATCAAGTACTTTATTTTTTCAAACTCATAAAATAAGTGTTTAATTTGAGTTAATGAGTCGCAATAAATTATAAAAATACTCCTAACATTTAATTTAATTCAATTTTATTTCTAATATTTTTAATTAATTTTAATTATATCCCTATAATTAAATATTTAACGGTCAATATATAATCAATAATATTTTTTAAAAATTTACTCTAAAAATACTATTCATCTTTATCATTGTCATTAGAAAATCATATTTTTTTTATATTCAAATCACTCTTCTTTTTAAATCTACATCCTACCACTATCGCGTGCCACCATCATCATCCCTTTCTGCCGCTCATTTTGACGCTAATATCATCACAGTAACCTCTATAAAAGTTCATCAAATTTTCACATTTAGTAGGTGATGGTGGTGGTAATTAATGGTATATAAAGAAGGATAAAATTGAATAAAAAATCTTAACTATAAAAAATTTGATAATAAAGATAAATTTAAAATTATTCGAAAACATTATGAATAAATTAAATTAAATTAAATATTAGGGATATTTTTAAAATTTTTCGCACTCTTTAAAGATAAAAACAGATTTTACCCTAAATAAATCCACTTTTGGTCTGAAATTAAATTTTAAAAGTGTTCTAAAAGTTGAGCACTATCGTGAATTGTTCACCAATTGTTTATCTCATATTGGATAATAGAACAATATTGATCAAATTTAAAATTCTTTGGGACTAAAACAGAAACAGTAAAATATTATGGATTATATACAACTGTTAATAAAGAAAACACTCAATTAACAGACAACTTCGATTAATTAAGTGATTAACTTATTTGTCCACTTAAGAAAATGCCGGAGAGTTTAAATCCTACTTATACAGCAAACCAGTTATAATATTATTTGACTAATTATCTTAAAATATTTAGAATATCCTTTTCATATGAAAGATTAAGTGAATTAATCCCTAAATATTACTTCCTCCATGTTATATTATTTGTCTATTTTCACTTTTTTTTTCTTGTTTTAAAATTTTTACTCTTTTTATAATTTTCAGATGTATTTAATTAAATTTTTTATTATGTCTTTTTACATTACCAATACATAAGGATATTGTTGTAATTTGACTCTCATTTTTCATATGTTTAATAAAATTTAATAATTACATTAATTAGTGAGCTTGAGTGAAAATAGACAAATAAAATTAAAATGGAGGAAGTAATTAATATTAATTAAGTGAATTAACCCTACATTTGAGGCAGCTCATATTAATTAACTTCCTTTTTTTTTTGAAAACCCCTAAGATTTCTCTATTATAATTTTGTCCTTGGGAACTTAAAAATCCATAAATAAGTCCCTAAGTTGATGCAAAATTAATTAAAACTTCAATTCCTAGCAACTTAAAAAAAATGTAACCTGCATATACACGCATACATGTTGTCATCATAAAAATTGACAACTGAAAAATAAAAAGCATACTCATTCATTCCATAACCTAAGCATACTTTTTCAACCATTCCCGTTTAAAAAAAAAAAATTGAAACAATCAGTATTCACTCAATGAAAGAAAAATAAAAGAATATATATAATATAATTTAATGTCAAAGTAAAGAAAAGAACCAAAATTCAAAAAGAAAAAAAAAGTAAAAAAGAAAATGCCACTACTAACCTCTAACCAGGTGGCCATGTACAATCGATTACCCTAAAGGTAATTCAAAAGAGTAGGAAAAAAAAAATGTAATTTTATTTAATTTTTTCGTTTTTCCTTTCAACGTTTTTGGTTGTTGAGTAAGGACCTGTTTGGAAGGCCATTGCTATGAACAAACACATTGTGTGGTTAAAAAAAAAAAATCATGAAATTTTGATCAGAGAAAGACCTCAACGGTTGAATTCTTGAGTGTGAGGCAAACGGGGCACGCGCGGAAGTGCGCGTTGCATTCCGTACAGATGCACAGGTGCCGACAAGGCAAAACAACAACCGACGCCACGCGCCGCCCGCATCCCCGGCACTTTGGACGCGCCGCCGTTGAATTCACCTCCGCGGCTGCTGACACCATCACCACCCTGTCCGGGTCCACATACGCCGACTCTGCGTCCTCTGCTTGTCCCTCAACCGCGCATAACAATCCGGCGCCGCCGTCATCTCCGCCGTGTGCGGCGGCGCCAGCAGAGGCCATCATGGTCTGCTGGAGCTGGGCCTGTAACGATGCCGCCGTCGCTTCCTGTGCCCTGGCCTTTGCCATCCACACCTGCGCCTCGGCTGCGAGCTGCGCAGCGCGTGCCTCTAACTCAGCGTTACGGCGCGTGGCTTTCTCTACCTCAACTTCTTTCTCTCTGAGTCGATGTGCCACGGCCTCCTCCGTGGCCGCTAACAGCGCCCGGTAGTGCCTCTGCCTTTTCTCCGCCAATGCCCGCCGCAACTCCTCCCCCTGAAGAAAATTTCCGGCGAGGCATGATTGGATTTGAACTCCTAAATTTCATCCCGTCCAAAAAAAAAAAATTAAAAAGGAATGAAATCGGTACCTGGGCTTGGAGGAATTGTTCAATCTCGTCCCTTTGGTGTTTGATTTGGGAAGCAAATCCTTGTGAGAATAGGGATAAGAGAGAAGAAGATGAAGATGAAGATGATAACCTTTGTTGTTGGTCGATGGCAGAGTTATTGGATAAGCGTAGGCCTGTTGAGACCGCATTATTATTATTATTATTGTTGTTGTGATTGTGGAGCTGAGAAAGGTCTATGAGTTGTGGAGGTTGTGATTCAAATGATATCAATGGATTGTTATTGTTGTTGTTGTTATCAAGGGCTAGCCCTGTTGTAACTGTGGGTTGTTGTTCTTCTTCTCTTGGTCTCTTCCGAGTATAATTACCACCTGATGAAAATGAAGTTTCTGAGATGAGACAATTGGAGATGAGAGAAAGAGATGGAGAGAGGGGTGATTTGGGAAGATGAAACGTACTTCCATTGTTGTTGTATATGATATGATTAAGATGATGATGATGATTATTAGGAGGAAGAGGTTGATCAAGGACTAGTCCTGGTTGCTGATGATGCTGTCCCTGCAATGAAAAATCATGTCCTTCTTGCCCGTTGTTTCTGTTTTTCAAGAACAATCCAACAAGAGGGTATGAATCCATGACCAAAGTTACAGAGAAGAAATAAAGATATATAGAAAAAATAATTAGAAACACAAATGGGAATGAATTGAACCTGTTTAGAAAGAGAATATTTGAGGGATATTGAGCTTGAACAGCCATCAATCAATCAATCAATCAACAATCAATAATAATAACTAACTATATGCACTACTTGAATTCCTCCTCCTCCTCCTTTCTCTTGTTGTTTTGAGATATAGAATGAACTAGTCTTCTCTCCTCCTTCTTGCTATGTATGTATCACCAATTCCTCCCCTTACATAAACCAAAATATTATTTAAATACTTTCCTCCACACTACACATCATGTATATATAAATCTCACACCTATATTACTAATTTAGAGAGAGAGAGAGAGTGCGCTTAGTTTTGTGTGTGTGTGTGTGAACGAAGAAGGAGGGCGTTGGTAAATGGGTGATGTATTGTTATTGTTGTTGTTGTTGTTGGAGGGTACGCAGTTTTCTCATTCCTGCCACTGCAAATTGGAAATTGGAAATTATTATTATTAATTGTTTGTATATGACTGACTCATATATGTACCTCTTACCTGTTCTTTCTTCACCCCTTAATTATTACTATTACTAATTTTCCTAATAATTTAAAAATTGGAAAACGGAAAATTGAATTAACATTTAACATACAGTAATTATTATTCGTATTTTTGGGATAACGGAGACGTCTCAGACATTGGGGGCACCCCCCACGTGGAATAATACCTCAACTACTATATAGGTATGTATGTACATCCAATTTAAACCAATTTACTCTTTTTTCCTTTTTCTTTTTTTCATGTATCGTCCTAAACCCCAGCTAAGTAAGCTAGCTACAAATTTAGGGTTTACGTAAAACCTTTTTATTATACTATAATAATAAATAATACTAGATGTATCATTGTACACATTATTTAGTAACACGAAAAATATAAACATTAGCACAGAAAAATATAAATTTTTGTACTAATATTTACATTTTTCTATGTTATTAAATGGTATGTACATATATATACAATGACATATATTATATATACACATATTTTGACCAATCAAATCTAATTAAATTATTTTTATGATGAATAAAAAATATTTTAGTAAAAAATAATACAAAAATTAACTCTAAATTGTATATTTATCTGACATAAAATAAACAATTTAGCTGAATTTAATTGGACAAAATAAATTTACGTCTAAAATATTGGTTAGACACCCTTGTAATTAATTAAGTTCAGATAAGATCAATTTTGATATATTAATTATTAATAGTATAAATGAAATTAATTTATGTTGAAAGCAATAATAAATACGAAAATGGAGTTTTTTTTTCAAGTATCCTTAAAAAATTTAACCATTAACATCATTAACATCGTACGTAATTAGAATATCAATTAAACTGTTAAAAATTTTTTATATTACAATTTTAAATAAATTAATTGATTTTACAAAATTTTTATTAGATTGAACAATTTTATAATTTAAATTTTATATTATGATTTTATATTTTACTTTTTTAATTTAATTTTTTATTTCCCATAAAATCATAATTTTCTCGCTCACTTATTACATATTAGTTTTCGAGGCTAAATATATGCTAAGTACACAATTAAATCAAATTTTAAAATATTTTCAATACACAATACTATAAAAGGTTAAACAAATTAACACCGTGTAAAAATAAATTATTTTACCAGTGTGATAAACATTTAAAAACATATTATAATTAATTTTAATTCAATATGGTAATTTGGTTTTGACGTGATGTGCAAATTGCTTTCATTATTTATTATTGTATGAAATACACTGTATAAAGAACAAATAATTAAGGATAAATAGACACCAAAAAAAATAATTAAGGAGAAATACTTGAACTAATATATAGGTTTGAATCTATTGTTGATAATTAAGGCACATAAAGCAATAAGCTATAATTAACATCTTTTGAAACATACACACGCCACATTAGGTTAAATCTGTAACTGTTTCCAGTTTTAACTCATTTATTAGATGACTAATTAAACTTTCATCTTTCCCCCATAAACTTATATTTAGTATGTTTTACTTAAAATACCGTTTGATTAAATCTTAATTAATTAAAAAAGCAAATGCTAATAATGCATGGTAACGCTGAGTTTAAATTTTTTTACTGGCTCTTGAATGTTCAAAAACTGCGTGCAAAAGATGAATGAATTAAAACTATATTCCGGATCTAGATGCATCATTGGAAGAACTATATATGTGTGTGTTGAATTTTCTTTCTTTAATTTACTAATTATTTAAATTTCCTTCTTCTTCTTCATCTTGGAGAGGGATTTTTGCTATTTAAAAGGATTTTCACACACGACTATTTCAAAATAACCTAATATAAATAAAAACCAAAGATTTTGTTGGGTGAAAGACGAATTAGAATTAGTATAGCGCAAGTAAAGTAAAGAAATTAAGAATAGAAACTTTCAAACGTGACATGATGTAGTTGTAACAAAATTATTGACTATTTTGTTTTAGGGTTAAAAACAATTGAAATTTTCGACATTTTTTCTGTTCACAGTCGCTTGTTTTAATTTGTTATTTTTTTTCACGGTATCTCTCTACTCGATTGGTCGAAAACTAATCCGTTGCAAATCTCAACTTCATTTAAAGATTTGTCATTGGCTAGTGAAAATTAGTGTATGTATATATTTGTAAAGGTTTTTTTTGTCTGTTGTGGAAAAATTTTTTAGCTAAATTTAATTAATTTCCTACTTATGTAACTTTGTTCAGCAATTTGTATTTTCAATTTTTGGATCGATCTCTATAACGCCTTCAGGAAAGGAATGTAGCTAGATTCCTTAGGGATTATAATTACCTTTGTAAAATCATGAAAGGTTGAGCAAAAAACAAAAACATGATATATCATAGCTGGATTCATTAGCTAATTATTATTGAGGACATTTGTAGGATTTTAACTTGTTTTAATACTAACATAATTAATTAATTTTGAGTTATATTTAGATTGTTCAGAAAAATAATTTAAAAAATCAGGAAAAGGTCAATAAAGGATTATTATTAAGAACCAGAAACTTATTAAATTATTATTACTTTAAGAGGTAGCATGATAGTTAAAAGTTTCCAGAGTTTCCTCAATTTCTCTAAAATAATTTTTAAACTTTATACGACGCCTATATATTTTATACACAAACATATATACTATATACATACGAATCAGTGTATTTATACAAGGCCAAATAGCCAATATATCCTAACATATTATATATACATTACTAATTTAATGGTTAGATTTTAGTGTATAAGCATAACACGAGTAATAAAAGAAATTCATTAACTACTTTAGTGATAATTTTGATATCTATATATATATATTAGAGTTTCATTTTGATATGCAGTGTAAAAATTTTTATTTACACATTCATCCATTTAAATCATGCATTAATATGATTTTTAAAATTTTAAATTTAAAAATTAATTATTTTTATTGATGTGATAATACATGATTAATTGGTTGTTTTTTTTTATAAAATTCTTATATAAAAGTTAAATTATATGTATTAAGACAAATAAACCAATCAATTTTATTTATTTATTTATTTGAATGTGAAAAGAAAGCCCAGCACACGTCATGTAAATGTTATTACCACAAACATGCATCTTGTGAAAACATAAATCCAATCAACATGCCAACGGTTGTTAAGGAGTAACACTACAAAAATCTCAATCTCAATATATATATTGGCAGGTCAGCCAACTCCATAACCAATGGCATGGGTGATGGATGGGTAGGTTAAAATCAACAATTCAATTAACTTTGAATAATTGGTATGTAATAGGTGCATATATATATACCCATATAAGTTAAGAGGAGAAAGTTTATAATGGATGTTGATTTGATTATTCCATGATTGATGGTGTATAAAAAGCTAATTTGTTTGAATGAACAAACAATAAAAATCATCTAAAAATTAGTTTAAAACAAATTTACATATCTAAATAAAATATATATTTAAAATTTATATTAACTATTTTTTATTAATATAAATTGATTGATATTATTAACTAAATAGAAGATAAATAAGATATATTAGTTATTTAATATTTTTTCTTATTTTTAATTCAAGGTTATTAGTGAGTGGTGAAATAATAATCCCTGAAATAAGAAAAAGATAGAAACCGGTATATATGGGTGGTGATCTTACCCAAAAACCAAGAAGGATTTCTAACTTTAATTAATGGGGGAGAGTGACAAAGAAAGAGAGAATGCACTAATAAAAAAGGAGAAAGGAGAAAGGGAAAGCATAAAGAAGGGGAAGTTGTGAGTGTTTTGGAATGACATTACATATTGGCTTTGTCTTTGCTTAGGCCATGGTCTGCTACTTGATACTTGATCCTTCCTGGCCTTATCTAATAATAACATAGGAGAAAAAGGTTAAATATTTATGAATAATTAAATAACATTTAATTTTGACTAGTAAATATAATGGTAGATTTTAAATAAATAAAATATGTATAAGCAAACAATTCACTTACAAATTACAACTATACCTACAAAAAATAATCAACAAATCAGTTCACATAAAATATAAAATATAATTTTAAAATCAACAAATCATTTAAAATATAAATTTACATTACCATATATATAATTGTTTAATTTAATTAGGGTTATTATTTTTTGGGGAATATTACAACTCTGCATGACAAATATGACACATACATAGTTTTCTTAACCCTCTTAATTAATGAGAAGAGCCCCACTTTTCCCCAAATGCACACTGTTTTGTTTGTTTATAGTTTCAGTACATATAATGCTTGTTGTGTATACACTATACACAGTTAATATACTGCAACAACCTCTCTGCCTTGCATTGTTTCCTTCGTAATTCCTAATGCATTATTAACGCATTTATTTATTTATTTACTTATTTTTCTTTCCTTTAGTTTTGTCTTTTTTCCTTTTTAAAAAATAATCATCACCGGCCGGTTTATTTTTTAGATTTATTAAAAATAATTAATATACGACTTAAATAATTATTTTGTCTAAATATATTATTAACAAATGCTAGCTACAAGATGATAACCTGGCGGGAGAACTTGAGTAAAGAACAAAGACAACAAAGAAAAATAACATGGATCAAATAGGAAAAATG
>JASCZI010181255.1:0-47178 GCA_036250425.1 Stylosanthes scabra | reverse complement strand
GGAGCTATGCCTTTTTACATTTTTCAAGACCAAATGTACTCACCAATGTGATCCGCTACTACAAGCTGAGCCTTTTCCATCTCCGGGGGGATAATGCAGGAGCTCTCCCCAACCTAGGGAGAATGATGCGGGAGCATCTTAATATAATAATATTATGATTAAGTATTTAAGTTTGTGTGTTAATTAAATAAGTATAGTTTAGTATGTGTGTTATATGTTAGCCTATGTGTGTTATGAATTAGTCCCACATAGGCCAAGTCTTGAAGTTTTCCCCTCCCCTACTAGTATAAATAAGCTCATGTACCCCTTATGTTGACATGTTGAGTTGAGTTGAGTTATATATAAATAAGCTTGGTGCTTACTTTCCTCTAGGCTCTTTTAGAGTAAGAGGTGCATCCTTGGCTTGGCCAACCAAAGTGGGTTCTTGGCTAATTCCACTATAGTGGGGTTATTAACCTCGCCAAGATTGGTGGTCCAAACGACGTCCCGGCGTCATGATTCACCAACACCGTGAATGTTAAATTAACTTTACAATCGGAAATTAAAGAAGCAAAGATAATTAATTTTAAATGAAGCTCGAGAGTTCAAACATAAACCGTTGTAATTAGATATTCAAATCAGTAAAAAAAATTACTCAAACATAAAGAAAGAAAATAAAATCATTCCTTGAACGGGGTAATTCCACTTTTCAAGGTGTTAATATTAAAATGTTAGAATAGCGTAAATAAATATTAGATCCACTCTTTAAGAGGGATTTTCCACTCTTAAAGGGATAATAACAAGAAAGTAAATATTAAAATGTTAAATTGCAATAAAGTAAATGTTAGGGTGCATGAAGGTAAATAAGAGATTGAAAGTTTCAGATATAAAATACATGTAACATAAACAAACTATAACAAAAATAAAAGGAAACTAAATTCCTAAAAATATAAAATTAAAACCTAAGAACCTAAACTAAATTATGAGTGAGTGTTTATGATCTAAGCTCTACATTCTCTATTTCCCTATTCTTTAATTTCTGATTTGGTACCCTTTTTATAGGGAAAATATTACATATGAAATTTCAAAATTACCCTTGTTGCTGAACTCATTGCTTGTATCATCAGCTCCAACTTGTTACTCCATTTTGGACCAGAATTAGTGTGAATTCAGATTTGGAGGAGCATCCAATGCCAAGTCCAAAATGATTTGAAGACTAGAACCTTCAACAGGAGTGTAACAAGATTGAAATTTTTGTGATCTCGTTATAGATAAAGAGAATTATAAAGATTAGGAAATGATAAGACTTTAGTTTAAATTTAAAATAAATTAGGATTAGTTTTGATTATGTTTAGCTTAGCTATAAAAATCCCAAAAATATTCAATTTTTGGTACCTTAGTTTTTATCACTTTTTCTCTGTTTTTGTTTTGAATCATGAGTGATGTCCGAAATTCTTGCAAAATTTCGAACTCCCACCGACAAGTATAGTGAATCGTATCAAGTAATAAAAAGTGAGTTGAGTTATCGTTCCCACGAGGATTAACGGATTAAACAATAATAATCAATCAATTCTTTAATTAGTCAAAATCAAATATCAAGAGGTGGTGAATCTATGTCTAATCTAACCTAATCAAACCATGCAAAATCAAACAGAATCTCACAAAATCAATAATTAATAAATTTGGACTTCAATCACAATCAATGCGAATAATAGTAATAATAAGAGACAAGCTAAGGATTAAGAGATATTCACCCAAACAAAATTCTAATTCAATTAATCAATTTCTTTTCATGCAAGCAATCATCAAATCACAATGAACCCTAATTAACTAAATCCTAATCTCTTGATTAACTAATTAACATAGAGGTTAAGACTAATCCTAGTTCAATTATGTGAATTATAAGAGATAGAGATAATAGACAAGTTTTATGTCACTTACTAATCTAATAAACCCTAATTGAGATTCACAAAATAATTGCACAATGAACCAATTCCCTATCTCTAGTTTACTGGAAAAATTGTGAAGATCAATTCTCAAACACAACCAACTATTGGTTTTCTCAAACACAAGAATTGAAAGCCACAAAACTCATTACCTCTCGGTTGGTTAAATTCTGTGAATAACGAATAGAGAAATTGAACCTTGATTGATAATGCTTGCCCTTGAAGAAAAACGAGAAATCAAATTATATGGGCATGCTTGGGATGAACAGAGCTCTCATTCCTGACTTGAAGAGTTTAGTTGCTCATGACAGAGAGCAACATCACAGAGAGAAACATAGAAGACATCAAAACATAATCCTAATTTTTGTGACTGAAGGAAAAAACAGAATGAAAAATTGAAGCATGTAACAAGATGTCTTGAACTAACCTAGATATAACTATATATACTAAATAGTAACAATTCTGCAAATCATGGGCCTTGAGGAAGTGAGTCACGTTTGGGCCAAGTCTGAAACTAGGGCCAAACGTGACATGGTGAAGTTTGCTGAGGGTCATGTTTGGACCATGTGAGAGACATGACCAAACGTGACCAAAACGTGATGAGTTGGTGGGTTGTGGCTAGCTTCCCTTGCTTGGAATGTGTCACGTTTGGGACCATGTCGAGGCATGGCCCAAACGTGACTGAGATGTGACTTGGGGAAGCTTGGTGAGATTGGTCTTGGTGGGAGAGTCACCTTTGGCTCAAGTATGAGACTTGGCCAAACGTGACATGGTGAGGAGCTTGAGAAGATTGTTTTGCTTTGGGTGCCCTTAATTTACTCATGTTTGGCCAAGTTTGGAATTTGGTCCAAACGTGACTTAGCTTTGAGTGAATGAGCTTGGTGAGCTTTAGGGGCCTTAGTCTTAGTCACGTTTGGGTCAAGTTTGAGACTTTGCCCAAACGTGACTTGTTATTTCTCTGGGGTGAGTCTTCTGTTCTTTTATTTCTTCTTTTTCAAGTTATCTCCTTTTCTCACTTCTAATCTCTTGTAATTCCTGTAAAAACATAACAAAACACTCAAGATAGTATTTGACGAAGAATTAAGCTAATTCACTTGAGTATTGAGCTAAATCTCTACTAAAAATATAAGAAGCTAGTGCCTAAAATCATGAAAGATGCACACGCATCAATAAGTCACTAAACCTTTTCTGTATTAGGGTTAGGAGCTCTGCTGTGATTTCTATGGATTGAAGTTTATTCATTTTTCATCTTAATGAATGCATGAATGTTTCTTTTTAGAATTGGTTTCGTTCTTCATGATGAATGATTTAAGTTATTGGAAAATACTTAGATTCTGTTTTGGATTATGATAATCGCTTGGAAAAGTTAATATATAATTAGATTTGCTTGAAATTAATTCTCGTAAATTTCAATTGTTTAGGACTATATTGAATATTGTGACATTTAATTCAGTTTAGGATTAACAGTGATATTTATGTGACATTAATCAGAGTTGTTCTTAATATTTTATTATTAATTGATTGATCAAGAAATTGACTATTAGTCAATGTAAAAGAAATTAATTCGCTAAGGAATTAGGATTTAATTATTCATGATTTGTCAAAACAATCATCAAGGCATGAGTTAAGTTGAAGATTGATAAACTGATTTCTTTGAATAGAAACATCTATGAAACTCTAATGTTCTTCATTCACTGATCTATTTTCTTAAAAGCTCACGTATTATTTTCAAAACACTCTTATTACTCATTCATTCACTATTTTGAGTTTTCAAAATCAAATCCATCAAAGTTTTCACTAGTCTAATTAAAAATTTCAATTAAATTTGCTTGCTTAGTTTATAAATTCTTGGAGAACAATATCCACTCACCAATGGTATTATTTGTACAATTTGATGCACTTACCAACGTAAAATCCATCGAAATTGGCCATCACGTGCAATCCCCTACTCTCCCAAAATTTGAAATCTGTGAAAATGACGCGCTTCCTCTTTCCAGTTTCTCTACAACTCATCTTCCTCCTCCTCCTTCTTCATGCTACTGCGTCGCCATCGCTGTTGTCGTCACCGCCGTTGTTGTCATCGTAATCTTCTTCTTCTTCCTCTTCCATTTTCTCTTCATCTTCTTCTTCATTCTCCACTATTACGTTGTTGCTATTACTATTGTTGTTGTCCTTCTTCTTCTTCAATGAATTGCATTTCATTTTAAAAATAGAACCATATTTTTCATAAAAACAAAACCGAATTTATTGAACGAAAGAAATTAACGAGTTTCTTCTCTTCTTCTTCATCATTTTGTTTAATGAATTGCATCTCACTACAAAAACGGAATCAAATTTTTTATAAAAACATAATCAAATTTATTGAATAAAAGAAATATATTTTTTCTCTTCTTCATCTTCTTCTCCTAACATTTTCATTGTCTTATTTTAATTATATAAAATTTCAAATAGAATTGAAATTGTCTCGCTATTTAACTTGAGATGAGTCACCAAAAAAAAAAACTTGAGATGGGTAGTTAATGAACCCTTAAGAAAGAGTATAATGGACATTAATTTTCTAACTCCGCAATTGCATTACCTTATGAAACTGAAGTTATAAATCTCTTATTTTTATTTTATGAGAAACCTATATAGACCTTTATTTTATAGTTTTTTTTTTTTTCCTTTGGTGATGTTTGATGTGATTTACAGGTCAGAGAATTAAAGTCTACATCAATTTCTTCAGTAATGAATCATCTCAAGTTTAATACATTGATTCTATTTTAAAAAAATTGGAATTAAAATAAAATGATTAAAATTTTAAGAATTAATTTAAAATTTGACCCAAACATTAAAATATATATTACTTTCTTTCGAGTGTATCATTATATATATAAATCTAGTCACATATTCGTAAACATTATTTCAATAATACATAATATGAAGCTAGCTAAAGAATATATTTTTTTTTTGTTGTCTAGTTAGCTAAAGAATATGATTAGAGGAAGAGTACTAGTAGCGGGAGCATAATAATTAAACTAATTTTGAGATGAATATCTAGTTATTAGAACATTAAAAAAAATTAAAAAAAAAAGAAGAAGAAGAGAAAGCGACTCGTAGTGGTAGAAAGAAAGGATTATTAGCAACCACGACTATGATGCAAAACCAACCATTTGTATTAATAATAATATCAATAGAGACAGATAATTCATTAATTTTGTGTGTGAAGTTAGGCTATGCCTTATCATTCTAACTAATAGTGATGAGAGCACGAGGCATTACCCATGACCCTTTTCTCTCTTTTCAATTATATATATATAACTCTGATTTGTCCTTACTTAGAAGCCAAAAAAATTATATATACGAGACTCTAATAATAAAGTCACAAAATTAGTAGTTAGATTCTCTTTCTCTATCTCTATGAAGTTTATCTATCATGATCATGTCCTCATGGGGACCTTAGAGAGAGATACATATACATGTGAAGATTGATTATTATGAATTATTATTATTTTGCAAGGAATCGACCAAATAATATTATTACTACTATAAATATAATTATTCATATTTTCTCATAATATAATGTCAGAGTTTTATAATTAAAGTTATTTGATTTTTGTTATTGAACTCTAAAATGAAAATTTAGTATAAGACGATAAAAAGAGAAAAAGAAGTATATAAAAAAATTCACATAAAACTCAAATAATAAAAAAAAAAAGAAGAAGTATATCATGATATATATCATACCATGCCATGTTATGGGTTGCATTGGCATGTATATATATATATTTAAATTATAAGTATTAATTGGCATTATATTGATGACTTGGAACACAAACAAGGGAAGCTGCAATTGCCTTTCAGATAAAGTTGAGGTGGCAATCGAATATATGTAATTATTCATGATGTTATGTGCATGCATGCTTTGTTTTAGATAGCTTAGCTTCTTGTGTAATTGCTTCTTCTCTTCCTATGAAGAAAAGGGAAGGGGAGAAAGAGAATTGTCCTTTCCAAAACTAACTTGCTTAACTTTATTCTTCTAGTTTCTTCAAGTGAAGGAATTGTAAATAACTGAACAAAAAAGAAATCATAGTGCCAAACAACTATTGGATTCTTATTTTAGAAAGAGAAATATTAATAAAATAAAAGTTTATAAATAAAATTCATGATAGCTTATTTTCCTATTTGTTTTAGGTGTTTGAAGACTTTAGAATTTTTGTCTGTTGCGGCCTAATATGAAATAATTATTCAATTTTATTATATCATTAAATAACTTGTGAATGCACAAAATAGTAAAGATACTAAACTATTTAATATTTATTATATCTCTAACGTACTTTAGGGTATACATAGATTTTGGGGTTTGATATGTGAATTTTACATTTTTTCCATAAAATTATCTTTTTTTAATAATAAGAATTGGATTCTATTTTATTTATTATAAAAACTTTGATATGATTATGTCATGAAACAATTTGTGTAAAAAATTTAAGCTGATAAATAGAAGTATAAATAATGGGAAAAAAATTATATACATATAATTAGGTAGTTATAACTTATCCTTTTATTTGTTAAAATACATTTATTTTCTTATTTTATATTCCTTAATAATTGTTGAAATAAATGAATAATTTTAAATGTTATCAATATATAATTATAAATATTACATATTTTCTTTTGGTTACAATAAATATTATTATTATTATTATTATTAATATTAAGTTAAATAAAATTTTATTGTACTATTATTTCTCTAACATTACTTTAAATAATTATATCTCTAATAATATATGAGTTAATATTCAACTACGCAAGTTGGTCTATGAATTCAAATTGTAGGAGGGAGTTGCTTTATCTGGTTTCTGAAATTTGAATATTAATGGTCCCGTGATAAGATAGATATTCTAATGTCTTCATTTTAGATTTAAAATAGTTAAACTTTTGAATTGATATTCGAATATCTGAACCTTATTATATTTCAATAACCTACCTTAATTTTAAAAGTTTGAAATGCCTTTCTTTTTATTTTTTGAAAATATTTTATGAACCTTAGGATTATATTCTTGAAACATAGTAAACGGTTTTTCAGAATAATACTCTATTTCTATTTTTCAAATAATTTATTTGGAGTAAAAATTTGAAAGCTTAAACAAAACAAGATTATTTTTTGGGTGACTAAAACAAAATGATTTTGATTTGAATATCATGATATATATGAGAAAAATTGATTATGTTGAAATTTCAATTGATGTGATCAAAATCTGTTGAACACACCCTCTTCAATTAAAAAAGAAAAAAATCCATAGCCACTGTAATAATAAGAAAAAACTTCACAATTATAAACTCTACCATATATATATATATAACATATTTTGTCCTTTTATAAAAGAAAAAAAATTGGGTGCTCTTTAGAATTAATTTTATCCTACCACATTTCTATATGTTCTAATTATAAAATGAAAAATATAGAAACATCTTCCTCATGCCGGAAAAACAATGTTACAATTAGATGAGAAAACCTTTGTGAAAAAGGAAGCAGAAACAACAAACTAGTGGACCTCAAAATATATATTGAATTGCTGAAAGCTTAAGTGGGCCCTTAATACCAGCAATAATACAAATCTAAAAAAGAAAATATTAGTTTAATTTGTGTTTAATGAAATCAACTCAAATCAATCCACCATTAGTAGTAGTATTATTAAATTAACATGGATCTAGACAAACACAAAAAAATTAACATGGATCTAATAAAAGATTCAATACCTATCAGCTTTTTTTATGAAATTATTTTATCAAGATTATTTTCTCTTAAATAAACACTATCAATAATTTCTGATGTTTACATAATTAAATTATTTAATATCGTTAATCAAATTGATTACCTACATAAAAATAATAAACAATTTATTTTTTTTTGTTGAAAATAAGTTCATTTCACCTCTTATATAAATAATATCTTATGGTGAAGCTAAGTGCGCAAGCTAATTAAGATATAGTTGCTTGGGAATTTTACATGTAAAATAAAAATAAAAATAAAAATAAAAGAATATAGTATGCATGTGAGGGTATATAGTAAAGTCAGTTTCACATATCTAAATGAATTTTTCTTTTTCTCTTTATTTTTATCTCTTTAGAGACTTAGATTCTTAGTTGCCTCAATTGGTGGGCATGCACAAGCACGAGCCTCCAATCGAATATTTCACTCACTCACTCAATTAAAATAAACTTTAGTAGTAGTAGTACAATTCATGATTCATGAAGAATAAGCCAACATAGATAAATAAATAAATATATTAAAGATCATAAGAGTCCTGTGAAAATATCAAATTCCCTAGATTTTCTCTATATATGTTTATTTTATTTTATATATGTGAGAATGGAGTACGTATTCGCTAGGCTACAAAATGGGAAAATCCGAGACCCCGCCATTGTTAACAATAATAAGGTTCACATGCATATGCATATGCATATGCATATGCATGTAAAGAGAGAAAAGAGGGCCTCCCTGTGTATATATATATAGTTTTTGGGTGTGAATCAGAATATTCATCGGGCCGAAAGCTCAATAATTAATTCTTCGGATACTGCAGAGATAAAGTGAACGATCCTCCCAAACAAACTCTATCATTCCCATATTCTTAGAGAATTGAACCCGAAAAAATTATTAAAGAGCATAGACGATATATATTGCTATGATGATGAATGATTCTTACACCTTTTTTCTTCTTTTATTCAATCAAACCCAAACTCACTCGACGTATATATAATAAATCCTTCCATACATCCTTGGTATTTCAACTCACATGGACATCCATAAATCATCTTATTTGATTCATTTTCTTATTATCATCAATATATCTAATATAAACCCTATACAAATTAACTCTACTATTTAGATGTATTAATCTACAAGTAATAAGTACTTCAGCCACGTGACGCGTTCCCGTTAAGCGTCTTTAATAGAGTAGCGCCTTCCACGTCAGCGTCTTCTCCAAGAAAACGCTTGCCGCACCAGCGCCTTTGCCTTGAAATCGCCAACAGGTTTACCGCCTCCGAACTGGCAGTAAAAAAAAAAGTCTGCCACCGTGTCAAAATGGGGGCAACTGAGTACATTATTTCGAAATAGGGGTATTTCGGAAATTAATTTTTAAAAGGAGGTACTCAGATAAATTAACCAAACAATGACCTACTAATGTATCAGGGGCTGCTTAGACCCGTATCAAAGACCGTTTAAACGAATTACTTGAATGATGGGATATTAAACTGACTAAGAATTTTCGAATTGCAAATAACTGTTTATGTCCTTCAAGCAAACCATTAGGAGTTAAAAAAACATTTACCCTTAATTAAAAAATTATGTATCAAATGTTATTATATAGTTATAAATAAAAAGAAAAAAAGTTATGGAAGAGAAGAAGTACATATATAAACAAAGTGAAGTCACAAAGAAAAAAATACCAAAGTGAATTACTAAATTTTCGATTCTACACTACTTAATTAGGATGCTGCTATATGTAAAATATAGATGATATTTACTATAAAGTCGAAAGCAACCCTCTCTCTATTTCTTTTCTCTTGTGTAGAGTTTTCTTGATAGTATGTTGATGGAATCAAGAAAGGCCTATGCGTTTATTTATATGTAATCTCTCTTGTCTCTTTTCCTTGATTTTTGCTAAGGTGCCCTTTGTTCTAGTTTAATTATTGATGGGTTTGTCTTCATTCCAAAATAGTTTGTATTCAGATTATTGGCCTTTGGTTCAAGTCCTTTTCTTCAACACTAATCATAGCTAGAAAAAATAGACTCAGGATATATAAGAAAAAAGTTGAAAGAAATAATACATAGCCCAACGTTATGGTTTATTAGAATGTATGTGTATGCATGCATGTAGAGATATATGTGGTGTGTGTAATATTAATAATCTTTTTTTTAAAATGGATTTTAGATCACAAGTATGAGAATGAGAGACATCGGAGATAAATATTAATTTCTAGCTTCTTGGGTGGCCGTCGCTGGGAAAATTCAGTCCATGGGACTATCGGATATTATTTGATCCGATCATATTCATAAATTCAATCTATATATTTGATAAAAATTTTAAAAATAAAAGCATATTATTTACAATAATTCTAGACAATTAAGTCCAACCAAGTCCTCCACCTTCACGTGCTTCTCACTTTGTACTCCACCTTAACGCGTTATTTTTATTTTCAACACAAAGCAGAAGACGACGACGTTGATGATGATCTTATCGTCGACGAAGAAAAAGAGAAAAGAAGAAGAAGAAGACGATGTCGATGATGATCACGAAGACAGCAGCAGCGACGACGACGATAACGATGACGACGGCGGCAGCGACAACATAGAAGAGACATTGGCATGTAGTGGGAAAAAAGAGCAAGAAAAAAGTAGGATGACAAAGTAGAGAATGAAAATAAAGGATAACACAGTGAATAAGAAGAAGGTGGAGAAGAAGAAGAAGATGATGATGATGAATAGAGGAAAAGAAATCTGATTACGTTTTTCAACGAAATCAGATTTTGACTTTCAGCGAAATTCAATTCTGTTTTTCCAATAGGAAGAAGAAGAAGAAGAACATCAGCAACAGCAACAGCAACAACAACAACAAGGTAACAGAAGAGGAGGAGAAGGCGATAGAAGAGGAAGAGGAGGAAGAAGAGAAAATGAAAGATGAGGAAGAAGAATAGGAGGATTACGATGATAGTGGCGACAGGGACGACAACGACGACGATGGCGGCGACGGCCATGACAATGACGATGGTGGCGGCCTCGGCAACGGCAACGATGGCGACAATAGTGACACTGTAACAGAGAAGAAGAAGAAGGAGGGAGAAGAGAAGCAATTACAGAAATGGGAAAGATAAAGCGTGTGTATTTTTTACGCACTGCTGGTGAAAGTGGGTTTAAAATATTTGATTGGACTTGATTTATAAAATAGATGTATGTATAGCATTACTGTATTATTTATATGGTTTTTTTTAATTTTTTATCTATTTTTATTATTTAAGTAAATAGTGATTCGTGTTTTAATTTGATGTTGCCGATTATTTTGGTTCGATACTAATAACTTTATTATATTATCATCTATATTTGTCTTAGGGCTGGTCTTTTTTTTTTTACTTTCTGTTATCTGTATTTGTGTTGAAGCGAAAATTCTTTTATTGTTCTTCTTCCTCACCTCCTTTTGAAAATTTTATAAGTGATATATATATCGAAAGAAAAATAATAAAAGAATAGTTTTGTCGTATCGAAATTTTGGCCAAATTTAATCTCATAGGATCTATTCACCTTAGTGTTAAGTCTTAGTATTTCGGAATATTAATTATATAGAAGCATAAAAACTTAACCTTGAAGAGTTGAAGTCCTAAATGCTCTTTTAAAAAAAAAAAAAAAAGAAAAGAAAAGAAGTCCTAAATGCACAAAAGACGATTCTCGATGTGGGACTCCCTTACCCACATAAATCACTATTCAAAAATCAAAACGTTTCTTTACAGTTCATTGAAATTCCAAGAAGCCAAAGAGGGAAAAGCACATTGACCAAACTTAATTCTAATACTCTGTGTATGTATGTGATGTTAGAATTGAATGAATAGATTCAACGCATCCATTGATGATGCTTCACTTGATGCATGTTCTGTGGTCATGGAGCATGCACCTCTTAGATTACTCAAGATACTTAGATAATCTTCCAATCTAATTAAGGCATAGTTGAAAACTATTTTCTATTCCATTCACAAAAAAAAAAGTATAGCAGGAATTTTATTGGTATACAACGTCTCTATTCCGAAGGATTCCATTAATTAATTCAACCCTATTAGAAATTTTACATATAAGATTTTAATAAAATTCAAATTACAACTATAAAAAGTTGGGTTATTACTTATCGACCGTTTGAGTATTTCAAGTTTATTAGTAGCAAACTTTTTTGTTTTTATCGAAGGGTTGTATTTCATTTGACTGAATACGAAAAATAAATACATATGAGTTCAGTCTAATTTGGACAACCAAAATCAAGAGAAAGTGGGATTTCCACAGAAATTAAAGATGTAAATATCAAATAAATTTAAAGAGAAAGATACTAAAAAAACAAAGAAAGGTAGTATCTTTAAAACTCAAAGGTTGATCTCAATGACGGAAGCAAAAATTACTTAGATAAGATTCAGTTTCGAAGATATGTCGGCACATTGGGAGACAGACGTAAATACTTTTATATAGACCATAGTATCGTAAGATTAAAAAACCATTTACCAAAACCACAATATCTCAATTTAAATTTCACCATTTAAGATTGATTGTTGGTTTCACAAGATAAAACCATTCTCGGGAGAGTAGCATATACAGATCCTTTTCAGTTTATAGAAGGTAAGAGCTCTCTCGAAACCCTAATAATTCCTTCAAAAATACTCTTATGTTATTTGGAACACCAATCGAATTGAAGATTGGCACCCTCCACCTCAGTAATTTGAGAGAGAATTAGATTAATTATTAAGTTGGCTCCAAATTATCTTAAAATCAGCCTTCATTGTCCGAGATGCAACAGATTAATCGACAAAGAGTTTTCTAATAAGCCTATTCAACACAAATCTTCACTCCTTCTCTAATATTCTAAATGAATATGAAAAACTCTATTAAGACACAAGAGAAAACTCTAACAAAACACCAAAAGAATCTTATTAGGGCACAAAAAAAACCCTAGTAAGACAAAAGAAAAAATCCTAATAGAACACAAAAGATAATTTTAACAAAATACTAGAGTATAAAAAAAATCCTAATAAGACACAAAGAAAAAATTTTAACAAAACACTAGAGCACAAAAGAAATAATACTGCTTTTGGTGTTAATTACTCTACTTATTTGTAGAAAACTTGTTTGTATTATTAAGGTTTAATTATCAAGTCGGTTTATAATTTTACAAAATTTATAGTTAAGTCATTATATTTTTAAGCAATATTATAGAAACTATTATAGTAATTTAACCTATTACTAATATAGCGATGATTATATCAACAATGGCTAAAAATAACCATGAATCCTTTTGCATGTTTTTAAAGGACAACAATTAATGAAAAACCACATAATCGTTTAGCAATGGTTTGAAAATGCTGCAAATGTCAAAATAACCATCACTATGCCCATACCTCTTGTTGTGATTGCTTTCATAGTTTTTAGAATCAAACTCAACCATCTAATAATAATGGTTGGTTAGTAATGAATTAGTCAGTGAATGAAAAAACAAACTGGTCAAGTAATTGGTTAAATAATCAAACCAGTTCAATTTTTAATAGTTAATTAGTTAAAAATTATAAAATAAAATAAAAAATTTATATTATATATATAAACATATTCTTTTATTATTTTTTATTTAACCCTACTTAAACCTCAATTAAACCCTTAAAAACTTTTATTAACTATACTGGAAATTCTATTAATTCAATTCAATAAAAAAATCACTAATTAATAGAAAGTTGAATTGCCTCACATCTTAACCTACCCAAATTTAGTTGAAATAAAAGTTCTTAACCAAAAAAATAAAATATGTAGGATGTTTCATCATCCTTTACGTGCATTAAGGTATGTTTTGTTTCTTCTTTTTCTGACCCTTTATTTGCGTCTCTTGTTAGTTAGAGCAATTCCAATGAAAAATTTTTAGAGTATCAATTTAGAATTTCAAAGCAATTGAACTAAGTTGATATAAAATTCTGCATTGGAATCAACCAATAAATTGATACTGGTATCGGTAAGCTGAGACAGTATCAGTTCAGTATAATGCCATTAGATTATATCATTTGTTATGGCTATTTAATGCAGAGTTGAAGAAGAATTTAATGAATTTTTAAACGTTATTTTTTTAACTTTAAAATTTTTAACTTAAAAATAATACTAGGCATATGTACTCTAGCATGTACTCAATTTCTATCTTGCATAACTCAATTTGTTTTCATATCTTAATTTTTTCTGTTCATAGGAAAAATAGATTCAAATCAATTCAATTTTTTTTTCAATTATTTATATTTTATTTGTGTAATATTTCAAGTTTTTTAGTTTTATTATGCCTATTGATGTAATATTTTAAAATTTATTATTATTAATTGTAATATGTTTTCAATAAGATATATAATTAGTTGTGTAATTTTTATATTTTAATTTTTGTTAATTTTTATTATCTGATTGTAATTATTTAAAATAATTAAGAATTAAATAAAATATAAATTTAATGAATTAAAACTAAGCATTGGAGTAACAAATCTTAAAATTAATATTAAATCACCATTTATAATATATGAACCCATAAATATTAATATATCATTTTGTAGGACCTAAAATAAAATTGATCTATAAAAGCATGTATTGAAGATACTGAACCCTTCGGATTAATTTGCCATGACACACAGTGAGGTAATTAATACACAATTCAAGACTTTGAATAGTTTAGATTTCTGACAACACAAAAACTAGAGTATGATGTAGTGCCAGGAATTAAAAAAAGCTGATGATCAGATATTGATTTTGATGAAAGGTGGTGGATTCATGCAAACCAAAAATCAGAAAGTAAAAGTGACCAAGCGTAGCAATTTATTTTGCCTTGCTGTGGGAAAAGAAAAGTAGAAAACTAACCATGCATGATGTGATGAGAAACACAAGAAGATATAGTGTGGTCGATGGAACTAACCAACTAACATAAATAGAAAATAATGCATCATGATGTGTGTTCCATTAATTTCTTTTTTAACTATTTTTTCACATTCTTTTTCATGCATGTTTTTATTTATATTAAGAATTTAATTTTAAAATTATGTAGATTCAAAGATTTAAAAATTCAATTAAAATTAAACAAGTCTTGAATTGGATATATAACAACATAATTATTCATGTAATATATTTTTAAAAAATAATATTTTTTATTATTTTACATCAATTAACTTTATACTTTATAGATAATTCAATCGATTCACTAACTTTTAATTTAACTAGTTTATTCGATTTTTAACCCTTTTACCTACAATTGGTATATTTTTTTTGTCCTATAGGAGATTAACTTAGTAGTTAATTTTCAATTAAGAAAAATTCTACATAGCCAGCAAATTTAATTAAGTGCAACCAACAATATATTTATATATAGTAAATATAAAAACATGGGTGCAAAATATGTATAATATAGGTGCAATGTTTGAAAAATATGTGTGCAAAATATAATAAGTATGAGTGCAAAAAATAATAAATAAATATATAAATTACTTAATTTATAGATGTAAAATATTTGTTTTATACTGACAAAAAATAATAAATCCTGCTCGTCAGGTAGGGTCTCTCTTCAATTAATTTGATCAAACTGATCGAATTATTTGAATTCTTAAAATCATGAGTATAAGTAAATCATTTGTTAATTATCTCTTAATATATCAATAAAATTACCTTGTTGGTGGATTGACTTATCATTAAATCGAATACAATTTTAATATGATTATTAATTCATCAAGTCAAAGTTTTTTTTTTACATTATCAAAGTATCAAATAATTAAAATCAAACTGTCATATATAATAGTGCCTATCAATCAATTATATTTCTGTAAATGTATGTGAGTACGTGAGGAAGGTGTGGGAGGGGGCAATTTAATTAATTGGTCAAATATATGGCTAGACTCAACCCAACATTATTATAAAGAAATGCATGAAGATGGAGGAGGGGACTATAGTTATATATATCTTCAAGCATTATAAATGAACACATACATAAACATTTCTACCACCAATGCGATCACCCATTTCTCGCAGCATCATATGGCTCTCTCTGGCACAACAAATAATGCATTTTCAAAAAAATGTTTAATTGCTCTAAAAGAAACCTATAGTTTTACTAAATTAGGTTCCTACTTGTGTTTGATAGATATAATTATTTATGTGCTTTTATTTAACTATTTAAATTTTTTTATAAATGATTTTATGATCAAATAAAGTATTTATAATTTTATTTTTATTATTATCTAAAAATTCAGTATAAAATAAAAACAGATCTATATACAATCACATACACTTTAAATTTATTTTTTATGTTTTTGAAAAAACTACTGAGAGCTATATATATTTTTACCAATCAAATGGTTAATCAACAAAATTTGCGACAACACCACTCTCACAAAAAAGAGTGATACACGTGATGTTTACCAACACCTTCTCCTCCTTCTCCTTCGTAGTTGTCGTCCTTTTCTTCCTTTTTTGTCGTCGTCATCATCGTCGTCGTCGTTTTCTACCCCGTCATCATCATCGGCGTCGTCTTCTTCTTCTTTCATATATGCAACTTCTTCTTCTTCCTCTTCTTCTTCCTCTTTCATGTCTACAACTTCTTCTTCCTCGTCTTCATTCTTTTCTTCTTTCATGTTTGCACCTTTTTCTTCTTCGTCTTTGTTGTTATTGTTGTTGTTCTTCTTCTTAACCCTAAACCCTAAAGCTAAGAAGAAGAACGAATGAAAATAAAAAACTGAAATTGGTGCAAATAAAAGAAGACATTATAATAAGAAAAAGAGGCGTGTTGATGAATTTATTTGATTAGATACGTTGTTGGTAAAAATATTTGTTCATCTAGAATTATTGATTATCTTTGATTCTATATCCAGCATAGAAGTGAATATAGATATTTTTCTATATTTTAGAGAAACCAATAATTATATGTGAATAAGTGGTTTTGATCAACCAAGTGCAACCAAATGGTTTATTTCTATGCTAAATAGAAGATTGTTTCAGTGTCAAATAGAACTTTATTTAGGTACATTTTTTTATACTATTTGACACCGAAATTATATTCTATTTAGCATAAAAATAAATCACTTGGTTGCACTTGATTGGCCAAAACCACTTATTCAAATAACATTATCCAACAATACAAAAATTCTAATAAAATTATAGGAAGTAATTGAAACCTTTTTCAAAAGATAGCATCATACCCTAGTTAGTTTGCTTTACCCCTTTGGCTTTGGCTTTGCGTCCACGTTGCTATGTTAGCCTTTACCCAGTTACCCTCCATAGCTTCCTGTCATTGCCATAATTCATGCCTTTCTTATACACTTATTTTGGCACATATCCCAATTTCAAAGCATACTCAGCTGCCCCCCTCCCCACTCATCAAATATTATTTCTTCACCTAACTTTCCACAATCCACACAATTCTCCATATCACTTTAGCACCTAATTGAGATTATTAATCCAATGGCTTATTAGATTACTCTTAAGTTTTAACTCTACCTTATATGTCAATATGTCATATGTCATGTCATGTTACAAAATTATTTGTCTCAAAAAATTTAAACTATGTATAGTGTTTTGACTAATTTATTACCTTAGTTGCAGGCTGCCAGGCTTCATCTATCCATATATACCCTTCATTTCTTGATTTTCTATTAATTGGTTTCAAAATTTCCATGATGATGCATGAAATCTTTTGTTGACAATGAGAAAAAAATCCGTCCATCGTCATAAAATATTATTGCATAAATATTCATCAGAAAATTAATCAATTTGTCAATAAGAATATAAATTGTATCAGTAAATTTAACAATAAATAAAAGAATTATTAAAAGAATGTTTTTTTTTCTTGATTTATTTAATATTATATATATACATTCTATTTATAACACTAAAAAATGTAACATCAATATAAAAATTTTATTTTTTAATATTAATATTTATATTTTTCGTATTATAAATAATATATATTAAAATATACAATGATACAGATCAATTATATTATTAAATATCCTAATTTGTGAAGGTTATTCTTAATTAAAGAAGTAGAAGTAGATAAGAATCGGTCTTTCGGTATGAAAGAATATAAAACATCTTTTTAGTGATTGTAAATCATTTCTGCATGGGTGCAATAAGACTATATTTTACATAAAAGTATATCCAACTCTTATCAAATCTAACAAGCTCTAATTAATTAAAACAAAAACATATTTCCTTTAGCATAAGTTAAAGAATGTACTCTCCGTCAACTACTAACCACCCTTAATAGTAATAACATTGATCCAGGACAATTACAAGAGAAAAAAAAATTGAAAATAGTAAACTCCAATAAAAATTTTATATTATTATTATGGTGATGACTGGTGGTTGTTGTTATCATTTTTTATATATTAACGATAAAAATATTAAATAATTTAATTTCTCTTATACTTTATTAAGACAAGCACCATATTGCCAGTACATTTGTACACTAAGGTATTCAAGTTTTTTAAAATGCTAAACAAACCAGTACACTAAGGTACTCGAAAGTTTTTTCAAATGTAAAACAAACAAACCAGACATGTGACATGATAGTTACAGCTCCTCTTTCATGTACCTCTTGCCATTGACATTTAAATTTGATTGTTTGGTATTCAACTTCCAACTAACGGTGAGCATGTGTTGAATTGATTCAAGTTTGAAAGAAAATAAAAATAAATCAATTAAATTTTAATTGGTTTGAATTTGAAATTTTAGAAAATGAATCTGAGTCAAATTGAACCGATTAAATTCGGATTGAATTAATTTGGATATTTGAATACTCGATTAAAAAAAATTTGAAAAAAATATAAAAAAAATATTTATGTCAATAATAAATAATAATAAAAAATTAATAAAATGTAGTATATTATTAGATTTATACTTTAATAAATATAATAAATTTTTTTGGTGATTATAAATATAATAATTTAAATTAGAAAAAATAAAATTATATATATATTATTATATCATATTATTTTTAAAATTAATATAAACCTAATTGAATAATCAGATTGGTTCGAGTATTTTGACATCAAAACTAATACTGGAACCAATTACAATTTAGTTGGTTAGAATCTTATCTCAATTATACTCAATTACCAGCCAGATATAGAATCAATATAATTAAATTGGTTTAGTTTTCGTCGAATAATTAAACCACCTCCTCACCCCTACTTCCAATACCTTACATACTTCTTTCAATTTTAACCCCAATCGTGTTTTCTAGTAATTTTCTTTCTATGGAAAAATGACACTAGAAAAATTAAAAGCAAAATGGACCCACATAAATGATTCAAGATACATATGGGCTAAACTAGCAGGACCATCTTTCAAGACTAAGGTACATTGGTGTCCGACCTACACTTGGAACACCTAATTAATAAATTTGGATCCTATATATATTTGTCCTTTATTTCCATCAACAATATTTGTTAGGGCCCAAATTTTATGTCATCTATCTGAACTATGAATTATGTTATCTTTTTTCAGTAACTATGCATAATTGTGTTTGTGGGGGTGACAATATTATATCAAGCACTTCATGTGACTAACATGTGAGACTTTGGGAAGCATCTATATTATATAACTTATATAATATTGCCAAAATCACAGTGCAAATTTTAATGCACATTTAACATTTTTGGATCTAATCTTTTTCCTTTAAATAACATTTTAACTTTTTGCACCGCCAACATGACTCTTCTTTCTTTCTTACCTTCCTTCTTTCTTTCTGGTTATTATTGTGGCACCCCTCCACCCTAATAGCTCCCCACAAGATCTTGAACAATTTTTTGAATTAGTTTCTAGATTATTGATTAAGGTGCGCGTGCAAAAGAAATTTCTTGTTATTAACACCTTGATCATTCTCTCACTAATCATAATAATACAGACTTTCTCAAGGCAAAATGATGGGATATCCTTTGATATGCCTTCTATATATTAGAAAAATTTGATGAAGATATACACTATTTAAAATCATAAGAGTACTACTTCTTCAATTCCCAATTTTCCATGGTTAATTAATTGAATATACTTAGTGCAAGTTGATGATGTAATATCGAAAATGGTAAATTATATTTTTTGTCCCTGATGTTTATCAAAAGTTTAAAAAATATCCCTAAATTTTAATTGGTTTTAATTTTTTTCTTAAAATTTTTAATTTGCATCAATTTTACCCTTATTATTATTATTTTTAATAATTAACATTTTTATTTCTATTTTACATTTTCCCTATAATTTATCAGACTTTCCATATAATTTATCAGACACAAAAAGCACACATTTTTAATATAATTCAATAAAAAAATAATAGAACAGAAAGTAAAAGGAAGGGTTTAGGGAATCCGAGAAGAAAGAAGTGTAGCAACAAATGCATATCATCTCTTCATGCCAAAAATAATAAACTTGTTCAACGTTATGGTAACAAAATTCAGATTAGATTTATCGTTGGATGAACTGCATTGCTGATATTGATTCCAAAAAAGAAACAGTGGGTACTGTTAGTCCGTGAACAGCCAATCATCGTACTGTAAAAATTGGATAGGTCCTATCTATGGTCATTGGAGCCTCCTAAAAAGATCTACTAAATTCATCAAGTTGGTCCAAAGGATCAAGACGGCCAGTTATTAATGGAATTCCTTGTCGGTTCTCCGTAAAATACTCGTTTGGCCGATGGCTTCCAAAAACATCGTAAGCTAAACCCGTGCTGACAAATAACCAACCCGCACATACAAATTTCTTGCACATAAGATCGGGTAAACTGTCAACTTTATTCCAATTTTCTTCACAAAATTCCCACAACTTAATGCTCCTTGAGATTCCATTGCTTCCATCCCTACCAATCAAGAACAATTTTTTACCCTCTCCTCCATCACTCACCAATCTCAAGAATGTAACTTGATCTAGTAACACCCCAATTGGCCTCTCCAATTTACCATTCCCCAAATCAAATTTCACAACAGAAAATGGCTCTACGGTTGAAAAATACAAACCCCATTAAAGAGTGTACCTTGCTGCTGGTGATTGGTATCAGCTAAGTTAACCCCAAAATGGTTTTCAAATCTTCTCCAAGTTAGCACCTTTGAGTCATAGACAAAGACATTACTGGTGCTTGAGGAAGGATAAAAAGAAGGTTTAGGGAACCGAGAAGAAAGGGGGCCTTTGGAGGCGAGCTCATGGCGAACGAGATCGTCGGTGGTGATGTAAAGGACGCCGAGGAAGTTGCAGAGGCGGCTGGTGTAGGTGCCCTTTCCAACGTCGGGGCAGCCGAGAAACAACCACTTCACGTTCCTGTCCTTTAGATACTTGCGTGGTGGGGCATGGAAGTCTTTCTCTGGTGGTGGTGGAGATGACCATGATGAAGGTCTATTGTTGAATGGGGAGGGAGAAAGAGGAGAGTGAGATAATGATGGAGTATAGAAATTGAGGGTAAAATAAGAATAAAAATTTTTATTATTAAAAAAATAGTAATAAGATTAAAATTGACATGAATTGAAAACTTTGATAACAAACTTGAAACCAATTAAAATTTAGGGGTATTTTTAAAACTTTTGATAAACACTAGGAAAAAAAGTATAGGGAGATTGTGAACTAGAGGAGATCAGACAGAGATGGTAAGGTGTCTGGCTACTAGCCTGAGATGTGCGACCAGATGGAGTGCACGGACGGCAAAGAAGATGGAGCACATGGGGCTATGGTTAAGAATGTATTGTTTGAAAGAAAGTCCATCAAGGTCAAAACAGATCCTACCCAGGCTGACTTACTAAAGAGGAGTGTAGTGGCAGAGTCAATCAATACCATTCAATTTGGATGGATTAAGGAACATATTGCAAAGAAATGGGAGGGTCCCGGTGCAGTTGAGTGCAGGGATTTGGGTCTGTTCAAGTGTATACTTACTTTTGAGTCAGTGGAAGCTAGTGATATAGCATTGGAAAGCACCGACCTTCAGTCGATTTTCTTTGAAATAAGATCCCAATGGGGATTTACATTGACACGATCCAAAAGGATTTGGCTGGAAGTGGTGGGGGTGTCGGTACATTTGTGGTTAGAGGATACATTTATGAAAATTGGGAAGCTTTGGGGAAAACCTATTATGATGGATGAACTTACGGATTATTATCTTTTGTATACTTGTGCCATCATTTTGATTTATTATTATGAATGGGAGAAGATTCGTGAATGGGTGATACTGGAGGATGGGAAAAACAAGTTCAAAGTTTACGTCAAGGAGTTTGGGAGAGAAATGTATAGCGCTCAGGTCCACCTTGGGATATGTCATGAAGAAAGCTTGTGTAGGGAAGGGAGTGTAGGATAGTGTGAAGGGGAGAAGGAAAAAGAGGACTGTCGCAGTAAGGCTACTTTGGAAACTGCCATGGATGTGGCGGTGGAGGTGGAGGGGGAAACCGGAAGGTCAGCGAGTAGAAGGGGTATTCACGTAGAGGGGGACAAATGGGACCCATTGGCTGAGCAAATAATTATGCAAAGAGACTTGGAAATGATGATATTATTGGGAAACGATATGAGTAGCAGCGGCTTCACGTTCTCGATGGAAGTAACGAGGAATGAAATTAATTATAGGAGATAGAAGGATAGGGGGAGTTGATAAGGCAGGAGGGTAGTGTGGAAGATAATGCGGAAATAGTGGGTAGCGGGCTTGAGAGAGATGAGGCCCATATGGCTATGTCTCTAGAGGAGTTGGAACCCCAAACAAAAAATGTGCAATTGGGGTCTGATAAGGGGATGGTTGTTCATATTATGGATAGTGATGTGTTGGTTGGGTTAGGCCCTGCCGATGGCCCAATTGCAGATGATATGGAGAGGGAGGTAAGTAGAGTATAGGGTGTGGACTTGGGGGCGAGAGAATGGACACTGCGATCAGGGTGGAACCCATTGATAGTGGGTTGAGTGATTCGTGCTTGTTTCCGTCGGGCTTCGACCCTTGTAGGGATGGGCATGTCCACAGGAATCAAACGCAAACTGTGCTAGGCCCTTATGCGAACTGCAAAGAGGAGAATAACATTAGCTCGGTACCAAACACTAAAGACAAGGAGAAGGAAAATAACGTTCCTTTGTTCTTATCGCCACTAAAAGAGGCGAGAAAGGTAATTAGGGTTTGCAAAGACGGGTGGTTATGCTTTCTTGATAGTGAATGGAAACTCATTGAGCATAGGATGGTGGAGATTGAAGCTGAGGTTGGTTTGCTCATAGAAGACAGGGGCTAAAAGCGGGATGAAGTGCACAAGATGGGAATTGGTGATTCAACAAATAGGTGGTAATATAATGGCGATTCAGAATAAAGGTAGGCTTCTGGAATATTAGGGGTTTGGGCAGGTGTGTCAAGGTGGAGATGGTGAAGGATTGGAAACGGAAGAACAAGTTAGGGTTGATGGGTCAGGTAGAGACAAAACAATGGGAGTTAAATAGAAGTTTCATTTGCAGAATTTGGGGGATAGCGATTTTGATTGGAAGGTGGCGAATGCGAAAGGGAGCTCTGGAGGGATTTTGTGTGTGGGGGATGTGGATTTCTTGCAAGGAACATCAGCTCTTGCTAGTAGAAAATGGGTGGCTTTGAAAGATTGGGTGACAAAGATTAACAAGGTAATGGTGTTTTGTGTTGTGTATATCACTCATAACAGAGAAGATAAATTGGAGCTGTGGAATGAGTTGGTGTGTCTAAAAGAAGATTGGCAGGTCCCCTTTATGTGGGAAGGAGATTTCAACGAAATTCTGGCTGTCGATGATAGAAAAGGTTGTACGGTTCTCCCTAAAAGTAGCGAGGAGTTTAAGGAGTGGGTAGAGACAGTGAGCTTGCTGGAGCTGAACCTATGTGACCATAAATTCACATGGGTCAGTGGCAATTTGTGCAACAAAATTGACAGGGTGTTCATAGACTTGGAGTGGCAGGAAGCATTTGCGATGCTACGACTCCTTAGTATGCTAAGAGCCATGTCGGACCACTGCTTCTTGGTGGTGGAATCTAATGTTTTGGATTGGGGTCCAAAACCTTTCTGAACATTGGATGTATGGCTCTCATATTCGTCTTTTGTGAACACGGTAAAAGGGGGATGGCAAAAGATGGAAGGCTTGAATATATTGGAGAAATTGCAAGCTATCAAAGGTCCATCGAGAACTTAGAACCGGGAATACTTCGGAATTATTGACCAGAAAATCGAAGTTATTGAGACCAAAGCAAGGAAAATTGATGAAATGAAGGAATCTGGGGAGGTAGATGACTGCTTGATAGCAAGAAGCAAGGCCCTCAGTACCCTGCTTCAGCACTAGTATGGCAAGAAAGAAGTGTATTGACGACAAATGTCAAGAAAGATACACCGAAGGTATGGATAGAAACTCTTGATACTTTCATGCCATTGCTAAATCACGAAAAAGTAGAAATGCTATTGATAGTATAATGATAGGTGGTGTATGCCTACGGGCGGTGGAGATTGTGATGAAAGGGGTGAGAGAGTTCTATAGGGAGTTATATAGTGAGGAGTAATTTTTAAATATTAGATTTCGGGATGATATGGTGGAAAGAATTAGTGCTCATGATACTAAATGGATCGAAAGATATCCATCTTTAGAGGAAATAAAGAAAGCAGTGTGGGATTGCGAGCCTTCTCGGGCGCCTGGTCCTGATGGGTTTAACTTCAAAGCAATCAGGAAACTATGGGATATGATTGGTAAGGACTTTGCAGAGTTGGTAATGGATTTCTTCAGAATAAGGAATCCACTTAAGAATGCAAATCTTACATAGGTGGCCTTCGCGCATAAGGAGGGAGGTACGGACGAATTGAAGGATTATAGGCCCATCAATATGATAGGCTGTGTCTATAAGGTAATATCTAAGATGTTTTCGAGAAGATTACAACCTCTAATGCCAAAGTTGGTTGGGGAGGTGTAGGCAGCATTTGTTGGGGGAAGATAATTGTTGATGGGGCTCTTTTCTCTTGTGAAACGGTGCACTGGCTAAGGAAGCAGAAGATGACAGCTTGGTTAATTAAATTGGACTTCCGTAAGGCATATGACATGGTTAGATGGAGTTTTGTGGATCAAGTTTTGGATAAAGTGAGATTTGGCCAAAAATGGAGGGCGTGGATCAGCAAATGCATCATAACAGCCTCGATGTCTATTGTTGTTAACGGTACACCAACCTTTCCCTTTGATCTTCAAAGGGGCCTTCGTCAAGCAAACCCTCTTTTGCAATTTCCCTTTGTCCTGGCGGGTGAAGTCCTCAATAGTGTTCTTAGAATTCCGAAAGAGAAATGAATGATTAAACTGTTGCAATTTGGTAAAGAAAGCATCAACCTTAGTCATTTGCAGTTTTCAGATGACACGATTTTATTCTGTCCATATGATAAGGATTCTATCATGAACTATAAGAGAGTAAGGGTGTTCATGGCCCAGACCGACCCGAGGCCCGGCCCGGCCCGGTCCCGATGAAATTTGGGCCATTTTTGGCCCAGCTTCAAAGCAGCCCGAGTTAGGCCCAAAATTTATGAAACCAACCCGGTCTCAATGCGAAGCCGGGACTGGGCCTAGCCTCAGGTCACCCAGCCTCGGCCTGGGGGTGCGGTAGTATATAAATAATTTAAAATTTTTAATTATATAATAATAGTGTAGTAGTATTATTATAGGTTTCCAGTATTATATGAAGTATGAAATATAATCTACTTCTGTTTTGATTTTTACTATGAGGCCCAAACTTTTAGCCCAATAGTGAGAGGAGAAGGTGATATGGGAATTATTTTTTATTGAGTGAGATTAAATTATTGTTGTTGAATTAATATTAATGTCCTATCTTAATATCAGAAATGCTGGAATTAGGAACAAATTGCGGATTTGTCTTAATAATATTATTAATATTATTGATTGGTCTTATTGTTCTTAGTTCTTGATTTTGTTTATCATTAGGTAAAAAATAGTGAGAAGAGGAGAATGTATTCCTTCGCAAACCAGTGAAGAAAAGAAATCAATGGACATAGAAAATGACATCGTGGAAGGCAGTAAGCTGCTGCCACCGGCCCGGTTTTCACCCGGCCTAGATATGATCAGATTTCATCTGGTTAGTGTCTAAAATATAGGCCCGGTGTATATTTAGGGCCGGGTTTGGGTTAAGGTGAACCTGTTTCACCCGACTTCATGAACACCCTTATAAGAGAGTGTTGCGTGGATTTGAAATGATGACATGTTCGATGACAAACTATGGGAAGTTAGCAACAATAGGGGTTAACTGCGACGAAGAGCTCACAGTTGAGGCAAGCTTAATACTGGGCTACGGGGTTGGTGAATTGCCCGTGCGATACTTGGGAATTCTTCTTAGGGCAAAACCACAAAGAGTGAAGACCTGGGATCCTATCATTTGGAAAGTGGAGGAGAGACTTGAAAGCTGGAAGGGTAAATATCTATCTTAGGCGGGGAAACTTGTTCTAATAGAGTCAGTATTGAATAATCTTCCAATGTACTACTTGGGCTTATTCAAGATGCGGAAAACAGTAGCAAAGAAGATTACAACTTTGCAATCACGATTCTTCCGGGGCAAAGGTGATGGTAGTAGAGGGCTACCAACGATGGGCTGGGATGTAGTACAAAAGCCGAAGGACCTCGGTGGCTTAGGAGTGGGGGACATTACACGGAAGAATACTGCCTTGCTGTTCAAATGGTGGTGGCGGTTTAATAAGGAGAGATGTCCCCTGTGGAAGTCTATTGATTGTTTGTGTAATAATCTAAAACCGAATGAAACTATGTCTAAACAGAACTTGTGTTCGAATGGGGGTGTGTGGGCAGATATTGGTAAGATAGCTCAATTAGATTTGGAACTTGCAAGAATATACTAGGATGGTGTGAGAATTCGAGTTGGTGATGGGGCACGCACAAAATTCTGGGATGAGGTTTGGCTAAAGGAAGTGTTCGGAAGGTACCTAAGGACCCGAACTAGTGAGTTACAGGGTTGTTCGTGAGTGCTTGTAACTGAACCAGGCTGAGAGTGTCCGAACTACTTGGCTACCGAACTACTTGGATCCGGATGCCTTTTCGTGGCTGGGCCACCGATAAGTGGTCCGAGGTAGGAGCTACTTGGGTCCTGAGATACGAAGCTACTGTGCTACTAGATTCCTTCGTGTACGATTGTGACTAGGCTACTGGTAAGTTGACCCAAGGTACTTGGCTCCGAAGGTACTGAGGCCTCTAGACGGAATCCGGGCAGAGCTTCACCGGAGGAGTGGTTGGAGGGCGCTGGGAGGGCCACATGAAAGCACACTCCGACGCTCAACGTCAGTAGCGTATACAAAGTTATGGAGAGGAAAAATGAACTTAGCTTTCCATTGAGTGGCATCTCCCTTTTATAGTGTGGCTTGGTGCCGTTGGTATTAAGATAGAATTATTGTCATTAATGTGTGCATTGATAATAGAGCAGTTACCATTTGTACATTAATAATAAGATTCCATAACTGTTGCCCTTTGGCTTTTAGGTTTTTTAGTGAGTCTTGATGAGGGGAATCCAATGTGAAGTGGCCCCTTGAGTTGCAGTAGTTGACTAGGGTTTGACATTTGCCTTTTGTTGGGCTTAGTCTATTTTTGACCCAAAGTGCAATGATACAGAAGTTTTGAACATTAGAGGTATTGGCTGCCAGATTCTGGGCTTAGGGTTTGTCCAGAACAGGAAGGTAGACTTAGAGAAATTTTCCCCTATTGTTATAGGGCGATTGGTAAATGCGATGATGTTATCGCATAATTTGAATCATGGGATGGTTTGGTATGGTCGTGAATCTTCAAGTGGAGAAGAATGTTGAGAGATTGAGAATTATAAGACCTCCAAAGACTTCTACAAATTCTGACAAAGGTGAATCTGGATAGAAACAACAAAAAGGTGCGTAATCAGTAAATTCATTTCTTACAATTGCATATAGAAGGAAGAATAGGGATCTAGAATCAAATGTTTTTAATTTTTCGAAGAACCTATGGAGAAGCTTTGTGGCACCTAGGGTGGAATTATTTTTGTGGTTTGTGATATTAGAACGGTTGTATACTAGAGATAGACTTGTAAGATTGAGAATGTTGGTGGAGAGGGAGTCGAATTGTGTTTTTTTTGGGAGCACAATGGAGACGGTGCACCACCTATTTTTTGGTTGTAGTAAATCTTGGCTTGTTTTGAGTGAGGTGCTCAAATGTTGGGTGTTCGGTGGGTTTGGCCTAGCAAGGTAAATGAATGTTTTGAGTTTTGGCTGGAGGTCAAAGTAAATAGGGAGGGGAGGGTCACGTGGGTGATTATCTATTTTGCAATGGTCTGGAGCCTTTGGAGTTGGAGAAATAGGATGATCCTTAATAATGAGTCTCTTGAATTGGAAGGAGTGAAATTGGAAGTGAGTAGATTGACGACAACCTGGTTTAATGAATGGAGGTTGAGAAAGCATGAGCATAAGCAGGGGTCATAGGATGTGAACTGACAGCAAGAAGCTTCTTTAATGGGGTCCCTGCGTTTGTGCATCTTCTTGAGATGTGACTTTGATTATAGCATTTCTTAGTTTTATGCTTTTGTTGATATTTTGATTGGCTCCTATCACTGAGATAGGAGTGGTTGATTTGCTACTTTAATTTTGGATGATTGTTGCCTGAAACTCAATCATCAAAAAAATTATCATTTGAAACCAACCAAAGTTATAATCCAACCACCATAAACAATAACAACAGCACAACAACAACAACACAAAGAAAAGGAAGAAGAAATAGAAAGAAAAAAAGAAAAAGACAGATCTGTTGTTGCAACAGAAAGAAAAAAAAAGAAGGAAGAAGACATATCTGCTGCTGCACCGGTGGTGGTGGTAGACGCGGTGGCGGCACAGTGGCGACGCTGGTGGAGGGAGGAAGAAAGGAAGAAAGAGAAGAGATTGGATAGGTTTTCATGGAAGTTCCCACAGACTTCCTAAATTGTTTGCTCCGTATACTTTCCTATTATAATATATATAATTAAGACAATCGCTGAAATCTTTAAATACTATATACTATATAGTGTATTAAAATGTACCCAATATTATGAGTTTAGTGAAAAATATGCACATAGAAATTTCTTAAGAAATAACATCAACTTTTGATGCTTACCTAATAATTATATTATTTTGCTTTTGAAAGTAAAGCAATAGGTCAAAATTATTTAGTAGCTAGTCATGTAATGCACTCATCAACAATTTAATTGTAGTTATTATTTATAAAACTACGTCAGGTCACAATTATTTATATTATCACATTATCACGTATATAATCATAATCAAGTTTAACTCTATTTGAGGGAGGAGTAACCTCCACTGTTAGAATAAACTCCAATTAATAATAAAAAAGTTTTATTTCACATATTTTAATTCCTAACAAATTTTTATTCTCAAAATTTTTTTAAGAATTATTCTTGTTATACAAATTGGTGCCTCTATTGTTTTGAACGGATAATAAGAGACTAATATTTTTTATTGTAATATTTTTAAGGGGTTAATTTTCTTAAAATAGAATTTGTTAGAGGCTTATTTACCTAACACACATTCAAAATTTATTTAATTAAAAGCGACCGGAGGACTTGTCTTATGGAAATATTCTCAAATATTTCAAAAGAAGAAACAAATTTTTGAGTATTTAGTTTTCCATAAAAAAAAAAAAACTTTATAGAATAATTTAAGTATCATTTCGTTATTAAGTAGCTTCATTTTTCTAGTGTACACCAGGATATATCCACAACACTAAAAGTTCAACGACTAGCCATTCGAGTATTGCAGAAACAAAATAGGCAACTTCTTCCAAATAAACAAACTTTATTTATTTCTATTTTTCAAAAACAATTAAATAAAAAATAATAATTAAGGAACACAATCCTAATCCCAACTATGTTTGTAGTAACTTGTTCATTATATCATCATCAGTGTTTGCATTATTTGACTTGGCTCACATGCCCAAATTACATATGTAACCCCAATAATGCTTCTAGAGCGGACCATAGTAGCATTAGTAGATGTGCGACACTCTAAATTGTAGCAACCAAAATGCAGGAATTATATGAACCATATATGCATGCAATTACGCTTTGAAATTCAATTCACCATATGCACCATTTTTCTTTGGTAAGAAAGTTATGGGTTTCTTTTCATCTATTAAAGATTTTAAAAGAAATAATATTAAAACACAGTAACATAATTTTATGACGAAAATGCTTAAAACTCAATTTTTATTTAACTAAAAAAAATTAACATGGTACAAATCATCCAAATTGAAAAGTAGTTAACAAATTCATGGAAGCACATATCAAAATTAAAGTGGGTTAATGGTCAAATTAGCCCATGAAAGATGAATTAATAGTTAAATCCGTCCCTAAAATATTTTATTAATGAGATTAGTTTCTAAAAAGTTAAAAATTAATCATATATGTCCTTCTATAATTTCATTAACAATTTTTGTTAAATATTATCCATATAAAACCTTAAGTGGGATAGTTGTATTCATTTATAAGAATTGTTTGTTTAAAAATAACGGCATTTTATGTGATAACTATAAATGTAAAATTGAAGAATATAATTATTCATATTTCGTATTAATAAAATCTTTCTGTTATGCAGATTTTATGATTTTCAGAAATATGGAATGAAACTTCTCTGGATGTGAGTACCAGTCAATGAAGTGCATCAAAATCAAAGAGTTTTGAAATGACAAGAGGTAGAAGAAAGATCAAAACATTCATAGATTCTGCAATTAAAGTTACACTTCACAGAATTTCGAAGTGAAAGAAGTTTGATAAACTACAAATAACGTAAAATAGAATAAACAAAAGAAATTTGAAAATAAGACTTGAAAAGAAAAAGACTATGAAACTAACATACAGAAATAGAATAATGATCTAAAAGATAAAGACCAAGAACAACAAATAAAGAAACTAAGAAAATATGGAAGGAATCCATACTCAGAAAACTGGACTAGAACACAGATAAGCAAGTCACTCGGTGGATGTGATATGTGTTTGGTGAGTCTTCGTGAGTAGTAAATTTCCAACCACAGTCAAATACATTCTTCTAGTATTTATAAACAACTCATTCCAATCTTCTTCTGCCACATGTCAAACTTGAAAAGAACCGTTCCCGCCAGTGCAACCTTTAGAGATAACTTCTGGAAACTGCTTCTTGAAATCTCGCAAAGATCATAACTGCTCCAAACTCGAAAAACTCGACCTCGATCTTGGTTCCTTCATTCTCCTATATTTGGACTTAGCTGAAATTTTACTAAGTTAACTTTCTTGATAATATCCTTACGTACAAGTTTGAAATCGATTCTTGGAATTGTCTCTTCGATTTCGAATCACAAAAATTATTTCGAATAATAAATTGCCCCCTTGGATCGATTCTATTTTGAAAGCCAAATGAAGAAAAAGATTCGAACCAATAATTAATTAAATTAAACATTATTATAACTAATAATTAGCACGTCTCGTGAAACGTGCACCGCGTTCTGCGAAAATTTTTCTCTCTATCAAATCATAACTTCCAACCTTTTAGCTTCTCTGGCTCTCCAACTTCATCTTCATCCTCTTCCCATCTTTTCTAAAAAACAAAACCTTAAACTCATTCCATGCATTTAACTTTAAGCTTAAGTATGTACCGATTAACAATTAATTTCATAATTACTTATTTCCTTATCTTTACTTAATAATCCAAATTTACCTATAATCGGTTCTTGCAGGTTCATCAATGGCAGAAGGAAACACTGAGTCTCAAGTTAACAAAAATGCAGAACCTAAAACCTCTCTGCAAATATATAGTCCTGATTATGACACTATAATTGAGGACCCAGAAGACACTTTCAATCCAGAAAAAATATTTTCCCTTTTGCTGTGGAAGACAAACTTCACTGTCTCGTAAGTCTTGTTATGTCTAAAGAGGAAGCTGAAAAGGTTAAACTCGTAAGTCCTCTTATGTTGCTCGTTTTGAGAGTAGCAATTGATTTCGGAATGATCCAAAATTTGGCTCGAAAAGACTAATTTTGTTCAATGGGTTGAAAGATTGGAACCAACAAAAGGAGGGCATTGGAAAATCCAAGGTATTCATAGCTTGATCCACTTAGCTAAATATGACTTATCTGTAAACCATTGTATGGTAGGAGCTAAGTTGTATTTCTGGAATCAGACCATCAATTGTCTTCATTTTCCTTGTGGAATGGTTGGTCCAACTCTATTCGAGGTAGAACGCCATTACTGGTTTAGCTCCGTCAGGTGTAGATATTACTTATGAATCGAAGCCTACATCGACATTAGACCTCGAATGGAAGAATGGATATGGTGACTTCATGAGCCTTCATACGAGTAAATTAGGTACTACTCCTACAGATGAAGAACATGTTGCCTTCCTTACTTATTGGTTGAATGCAGTAGTATTTTGTTCGAGGAGTATTACTATGCAAAAACTTTATGTTCCTCTTGCTGTTTTGATCCACGAATCGAAAGCTAGACTATGCCTTGCAAAACTACTCTTGGGAGAACTGTATTGTGCACTTGGTGATATGGTTGATCAAATCAAAGCTGGAGACACATCTTTGAAATGTGGAGGGTCACTATGGTTAGCTCAGCTCTGGATGAATGCCATTTTCGAAGACTTCATCATTCTTAAAAAATCGAAAGTTCAAATCAATTTACCGATCGAAGGCTATCAATTGGCACATTTATAACTACGAACTTATATTTCTTATTTTCAGGAATCGAATCCAAGTGGAGTCAATCCTAAATCGACTTCGATTTCAGAGAGGCCTTATCCTACTGAAAGTGCCCACTCTGCTTCTGGGAATTCTTCGAAAGAAGTTTCATCTAAATCAAAGGAATCATCATGTTCCAACAAAGCTAAGGTATAAGGTTCTACTAATCAAAAGATTTATATTTCGTAAAAATATAATTAAGTTATTGAAATATCTTAACCTTTTAGCAGAAAATTATCTCGAATGCCAAAAGAATTGAGGAATCTGCCAATCCTGAACCTGAACTAATTGTTCCTGATCAAGACCAATCTCAAGATCAAAACCAAGGAAAATCTCAAAGTGGAGTTAGTTTAGGAGGATATTCTCGTTCACCTTCACCAGTGAATACTGGAAAGGCAAACCCATCCATTCATGAGATCAATAAGGCTTTCACCCCTTAAGCAGAAAGATTTATCTCGAAAAGAAATGCCAACTTCTCCTCATGTTCCTATTCGACCTGATACAAATAGGAGTACCCGAATCGATCCTAGGATCCAATTCCAAGATAGACTCGAGAAAGCTAGGGCAGAAAGCATTGAAAAAGTTAAACAATCCATGAGGCATTTACCTTCGATTCCAATCATTGATATAGATGCTGATGATGAATTGGATGATTTGTTGAAGGTAATTTCTGAGACAAAGGTTGACAGCGAGCAGGTGGTTTTGAATTCAAAAAACAAATTTGTTCAACAATCTGTTCAACGAGAAAAAGAAGATACTCCGATTCAAAAAGCAAGAACTGAATCGATGAAACTGGCCATTCTTAAAAGTGCTGCTGAGAAAATGATTCAACTTATGAATCAACTACTTGAACTTCTCCAAAAAGATGCATATTGGAATAATGAGCTTGTTGTAGTTACTAGCTGTCTTGTTGAGCAACAATTTCCTGATGAGTATCAAGAAAAGGTTTTATACTTTGGAAATATTTTCGAACATTTATTCCTTACTCGAGAAAATTTGAGCAATATCTGTCTCGAAGCTGTTATGATTAAAGAAAATTGTGAAGGCTTGGAAACTGCTGAAACAACCTTGAAAGAAAAAGACGCCTTGTATGAGAAACATTTTAACAATGCTAATGATGCTCTTAATGAACTCTCGAAAGAAAGGGATGACTTATCGAAGAAATTGGCTGAAATTCAAGCTCAAATTCAAGAGATTGATAACAAGACAATGAAGCTGAAAAAGCCATTCAAGAAAATTCAAGAGAAAAAATTAGGATTCAAAAACAAACTCTCAGAAGTCGAACAAAGCAAGAAGCAGAATGAAGAGGACCTCAAGAGCCTTCAGGAGGAAGAAGATCAGGAAATCGAACTTTTCAAGAACTATTAAGAAGAAAAAGTTCAGCTCAAAGAAACTCTGGAAGCTTTTCTAAAAGAAATTGCAAACTAAGTTCGAACGAAGACCTGAAATGCCAGGTGGCTCTTATAATGAACTATTTTATATATGTTTGTTTTTTTTTTAACTCTATTTATTTTTCCTTAGGAAAACATTATAAAACTTTTATCATGCATAGTATTTTTTCAAGTATTTCCCATTGATAGATTTTACTCCATATCTTGTTTCGATACTTTTAATTTTATAAGCATTGCCATTAAAAGATTCTAAAATTTGGAAAGGTCCTTCCCAATTCGATGACCATTTGCCGAATACCCTTAATCTTTTTTCAAAAGGCAATATTGTTTTTAAAACTAACTCTCCTACCTGAAAATTTTTATTTCGAACTCTTTTATTCTAAACTCTCGAAACATTTTTCTTTTGCATAATGATATTGTCTAATGCAATTAGCCTCTCATCATCAAGTTCATTTAGCTCATCAAACATTGCATTTCAATAGTCTTCAATTGGCAAATCATTTTGTTTCATTACTCGAAGTATATTTAAATTAATCTCCAAGGGTAAAACAACATCATGACCATAAACTAATTTGTAAGGTGTTGTTTTGGTCGATCCTCGAGGAGAACTTCGATATGCCCAAAGAATTTGACTTAGAGTTTCATGCCAATTCGAGGCCTAGAACCAATATGTTTCTTCATAAGACTAATCAAAATTTTATTTGTTGCTTCTACTTGTCCATTGGCTTGAGCATAATAAGGTGTAGAAGTTATCAATTGAATATTTCGATATTGAACATAATTGACTACACGCCTTCCTCTAAACATGGTTCCTTGATCAGTTGTAATGCTTTGAGGAATTCCAAATCGATGAATAATATTTTCTTCGATAAAATCAATTATTTCTTTCTGAGTAACCTCGATTAAGAGAATAGCTTCTACCCATTTTGTAAAATAATCAATTGCAACCAAAATAAATTTATGTCCTTTCGAACAAGGCGGATGAATCATCTCAATAAGATTAAAGCCCATCCTCGAAAAGGCCAAGGTTTTATAATCGAATGCAATTCAGATGCTGGAACTTGTTGAATTACTCCATGTTTTTGACATTCTTGACATGCTTTAGCATAATTAATACAATCTTGTACCATTTTTGGCCAAAATACTCTATTTCTCCTAAGTGTCCATTTCATTCTTTCACCAGCTTGATGAGCCCCACATATTCCTTCATGGACTTCACCTAAAGTAATGGAAATTTCACTATATCCCAAACATCTCATAACGTTTTCATCGAGAGTTTTTTTATATAGTTCATCACCTAAAACAACGTAACTTAATGAAATCAATTTTATTTTTCGAGATGCAGATGCACTTGGATTTAATAAATATTCAGCAATAGGTTTTCTCCAATCATTATCATCCCAATCTTGTATGACCATGATTTCCCTTTCATTTATCGGAACGAGAATCTGTTCTATGGTCGAAAATTCTTTTAGAATTTCGGGCGATATTCTATATCTCGATGCAATTTGAGCTAACTGGTTTGCTTCTTCATTCAAAATTCTGGGTATATGCTTTAGAGTAATTTGTCGAAATGATACTAACAATTCCCACAGTACATTCAAATAAATTTGCAAAGTATCACTTGTACATTTAAAATCTTTCGAAACTTGCTTCAACACCAACTGAGAATCTCCCATGATCTCAACATCCTGGACTCCTTTTTGAACCAAAATTTCAAGTCCAATAATTAAAGCTTCATATTCCGCAATATTATTCGAACAAGGATATTTCAATTCGAAAAGAAATCTCAAAGGTTTATTACCAGGGGAAATAATCAAAATTCCTACTCCAACTCCATCTTTATGTTTTGATCCATCGAAATAAAGTTTCCAAGGTTGTGTTTTGAGGAAGTTTGCCCCCCTGGACATTGCTATTTTCGAGTGATTCAACAACAAAATCAGCAATGGCCTATCCTTTAACTGCCTTCAAAGGAACATACTGTAAATCAAATTCTGTTAAGGCTAACATCCATTTTCCAATTCGACCTCGAAGGATTGGATACGACAACATATATTTGATCAAGTCAGTGGTAGATATTACGTGAACAGTTCGAGCTACCATATGACATTTTAGCTTAGTGCATGCATAATATAAGGACAAACATAGACGTTCAACAGGTGAATATCAAGATTCAATAGGGGTAAGAACTCAACTCAAATAATAAATTGCTTGTTCTCTATTGAATTCATCTTCTTGTGCAAGCATACAACCTATAGTAGAATCAGAAGCTGCAATTTATAATTTCAAAGGAACATTTTTTCGAATCGTAGCCATAACAGGAGTTGTAATCAAATAAGATTTAATGGAACCAAAAGCTGTCTGATGTTTTTTATTCCAAACAAACTTAGATTCATTCTTTAATTTTACCAAAGGAGAGAAAACTCTAGTTTTTCCTGAAAGATTCGAAATGAACCTTCGTAAAAATTAACTTTACCTAGAAAAGATTGAACTTTGTTTTTAGATTTTGGTGGTTGTAAATCGAGAATGCTTTTGTTTTATTTTAATCAATGGCAATTCCTTTTTTATGAACGATGAATCCCCAAAAATTTATTGCAGAAACACCAAAAGCACATTTCAAAGGATTCATTTTCAAGCCCTTATTCCGCATAGTTAAGAAAGCTTTTCGTAAATGATCGAAATGTTCATTGATAGAGACAGATTTAACCACCACATCGTCAATATATACTTCCATGAAATTTCCAATAAAATCATGAAATATAGTATTCATTGCTCTTTGGTAAGTTGCTCCTGCATTCTTTAAACCAAAAGGCATTACTACCCATTCATACGTTCCCAAAGCACCTGGACATCAAAATGCTGTTTTTGGAATGTCTTCTTCAGCAATAAAAATCTGATTATAACCAGAATAACCATCCATAAAACCCAAAATTTCATTTCCTGCTGCTGAATCGACTAGCATGTCTGCAACAGGCATATGATACTCATCTTTTGAAGTAGCCTTATTCAAATTTCGAAAGTCAATACAAACTCTTAACTTACCATTTTTCTTCATCACAGGAACTATATTAGAAACTCAATCTACATATCGAGCTATTCTTATGAACTTTTCTTTTAGTAACCTTTCGATCTCTTCCTTAATTTTAAGATGTATATCAGGTGCAAATCGACGAGGAGCTTGTTTTATTGGTCGAGAATTTGGTTTCAAAGGCAAATGATGCTCAACTAGAGATCGATCTAAGCCAGGTATCTCATCATAATCCCATGCAAAACAATCTTTGAATTCAATTAAAACATCGATTAATCGAGATCAAAATTCTGAAGAAATATTTTTACTAATATAAGTTGGTTTTTTATTTTCCTCAATATCAAGATTAATTTCTTCTAAAGGATCTTGTGATTTGAAACCCCTATTAACTGGTGTATCCTCAACACAACTTTTTTCAAACCCAAGAGGTACGAGATCATAAATACAATCAAGAGTTAAATTTTTAGAAGGCAAAGACATATTATTGAATGCTTCAAATGAAAACGAAGATGAAGATGAAGTACATAAATCCTTATCCGAAGAGACATGATCTTCGATTGAAACATTGTTCATCCTAGAAAAACTAAAATTCAAATCACTATTCGAATCATCTTGAAAAGAAGATTCATCCCTAAGAAAAGAAGAGCATGTAGCTGAATTAAAATCCCTAAATGAACCAACTTTAGGTTCAAAACTAGAATTCAAATAACATACAACATGAGTAAAAGTCCTAAAGGAATCAATCTGAGAAGATGACCCCAAACAAGAATTCAAACAACATGTAGCAGAATTTAAATAAGTTTCTAATTGAGAAATATAATTCGAGATTACATGATCAACATCCGATTCTGACAAAGAAGAATATCGAACCATAATGAATCACTTAGTCCCAACCAGTAGGAAGGACTCCAGAAGATGGCCAGCGAAGAACCAAGTTCAGCCCTTGGTTAGTCATGAAACATCCTTCACAGTTAGAAGAATCCAATTCATACCGAACATCAATTGGCTTAACATTGTCATTATAAAGTTTAAAATCAACATGCATTTGCTCCATATAGAGACTATCATCAGCCAGCACTCGATCAACAGTCCCATTATCATTCCAAACCAAAAGACATTGATGCACTATAGAAGGTACGACACCGATTCCATGAATTCAATCCCTACCAAGTAAAGCATTATAACAAGCTCGAGAGGGAACCACCACAAACATTGTCTTTCTTATCGAAAAACCCACTTGCACAGTCAGCATGACTAAACCCACGGCAGGAGTCGATTGCCCAGAGAAATCTGTTACAACAATATTGTTGGGGATCAAGTCTTTCTTACTTTTATCAAATCGAGACAACATTCGTTCAGGCAAAAGACTGATAGCAGCTCCACCATCGATCAGAACTCGATTCAGAATGACCTCATTCATACATGCCTTTATATGCAAAGGCTTCACATGAGACTTTTCTTCCTCAGTAGGCTTTGTAAAAATAGCCTCCCTTTCAGGTCTAACCCATAGAAAATCTTCTCCTTGGGCAGGATCATAATAGTCTCCATCAAGATACTCTTGAGAAATGTTTGCAAATTCAACAGACAAAATAAATACGACTCCGATTATCTCATCTTCTGTAACAAACTCATCATCATAGAGATCATCTCCTTGATCTTCTTTCATTGGTTTAGTATCCTTTTTTCCTGAGAATCAGGAAACACAACTCGATTAAGAACAGAAGTTGTTGCCCCCTTATGAGCACTTTCAGAAGATCCAGCTTGAACATGAGCATTTCGATTCCCACCAGCATTGAATCGACCATGACCTCGACCATAAAAACGACCACAACCTCGACGAGCTTGATATTCCTGATATTCCTGAGTTCAAGGTCTTGGGACTTCTCCAACCCATTGCATCTGAATAGGAGGAACAGTTATCGAACTCGATGGTTCATTCCTTTGAGGTCCTTGCCTCTATCGAACTTGCTCTTCCTTATGGGCTAATTCATTTTTCATTCTCTCTTTCTCGAAGAGAGCTGCAGCTGCAGCTTCAGCATCAAATACTGCATTACACCTTGGACAAAGAGAAACATCTCGATCCCTCAATTTTTGTTGCATCAGAAAATCTAGCAACCCTTCACCAACTCCAGGAAACACTTGCGGAATATTTTGCTCGAAATTTCCTAAGGAAGTATCGAACTCGAAAGATGTGAATCCAGCCATGTGTATCCAAAGCAACAAGGCTCAACATAACTCGAATTAACCTCAAAACGATCAGTATCAACCTTGATGTCAGCCTTAAACTCCTCAAATTTCAATCTACCTTCCATAATAGCCTCTTGAATTAAGTCCCTAAAACGAACACAATTATTAGTCGAGTAACTAGAAGATTGATGAAATTTACAAAAGGGTTTTCCTTTTACTTTTTTTGCTGACAAAAATTTCTTGCCATCTAAGATAACCAATTGTTTATCTTTCAAGAGAACATCAAAAATTTGTTCAGAATTAGTAATATCGAAACTATATTTCTTATTCCCTTTGGAATCAGAACCTTTTTCGAAACTAGCCAATTTTTTCAAAGAAGAACAAATATAAGGAGGAACTTTTTTCAACTCAGCTAAATCAACTTCGAATTTTTCATGATCAGACTCCTCATTAGATTCTAAAGTGTCAACATAAGAAACCTTTTCTTTTTTCACATAAGGTTTATAATTTGAAAATTTATTTTTCTTTAACTCCTTCTTTTCTTTCTGGAGGAGTTCGATTTGACGAACTCATTCAGTCAAATGAGTTAAATCAGGAATATTGACATTAACTAACTTTTAACGAATATCGAAACCTAAGCCCATAATAGCCATTTTGACAATCTCTGATTGAGGAATAGTAACATAACACTTATTTCTAGAATTTTTAAATCGAATCATGAAATCATCAATAGTCTCCTCTTCTTCTCTTTTGATAGCAAACAAATCAGTTAAATTAACTTTAAGCTCTCTTCTATAAAACTGACTATGAAATGCAGTTTTTAATTGAGCCCAATTAGTAATCGAATTTGGCCTCAAATTCGAAAACCAAGTAAAAGCATTCTTTGTCAAAGAAGAAGGGAAAATTTTCATTTTCAAATTTTCATCGTTTGCTAAATTCCATAATTCGACTAAATATCGAGCAATATGCTCAACAGTCGATTCTCCAGCTTCCTCAGAAAATTTTGTAATAATCTTAGGATTTTTAACTCCTCTAGGGGCTTTAGCAATTTGAACATTTTGAGGAAATGCAGATGCAAAATGTGGTCGATCAAGAAAACCAACATTTAAACCAACTCGATTTAAAACATTTTCAATAACTCGAGTCATATTATACTGATCAATTCAATTTAAATTTCTAACTTCATTTAAAACTCGATTTGCATCCTCATTCCGCTGAACAATTCGAACCTTGTGATTTTCAAAGTTCCCATTTCGAGCTTGATAATTGTCATCATTATGATTATCATGATGAACTAATCGAGAAACTCTATCAATTCGATTAGCTAATTGCTCGTATTTCGAATTTGTGTCAGCCATTATAGGGTTTAAAATACTTGTAAGATGCTGAGTTAACAAATTAACCAAATCTAAATGACTCTCATCAATCAAATTTCTAACAGTTTGAATTGAAACACCAGAAGTTGAATATGTCGATGCCCCAACACTCCTACTAGTTTCAGGAAAAAAAATGGACGATTTGAATTTGAAACATGGCCAAATTGAATTGCAGAAGTAGAATTCATAATTGGCGGAGTAAAATTATGGGGCATTCCATAAATTGGCCATCCATTATTTGGTGGTGGCGTTGGTGGAGGATTATTAAAAGGTGGTGGTTGTATAATTCTTGATCGATAATTATTGTTATTTCTGCCATTACCATTACAGTTATTTCCACCACTTGCATAATGGTTTCCAGAATCTTGCCTAACATTTCCTACATGAGAAGAATTTTGTGCAGAACTTTGAGCATTAGTCGATCCTGATAAATCAGACTCAACATTTGAATTTGAATTTGCGTTAGACATTTGCACAATTCTACCACTACGCAAACGCATACATATCAAACAAACTTTCAAACTTTAAAATTCAAATTTCAAACTTTAACTTCCATGCAAAATTCATGCAGTTTTCATAAAAATTTAAATTTTGACACTTTTCATTACAACTGTCCCATTGGGCGTACCAATTTGTTATGCAAATTTTATGATTTTCAAAAATATGGAATGAAACTTTTCAGGATATGAGTACCAGTCAATGAAATGCATCAAAATCACAGAATTTTGGAATGACAAGAGGTAGAAGAAAGATCAAAACATTCATAGATTCTGGAATTAAAGTTACACTTCACGGAATTCTGAAGTGAAACGAGTTTGATAAACTACAAATAACATAAAATAGAATAAACATAAGAAATTTGAAAATAAGAGTTGAAAAGAAAAAGACTCTGAAACTAACATACAAAAATAGAATAATGATCTAAAAGATAAAGACCAAGAACATCAAATAAAGAAACTGAGAAAATATGGAAGGAATCCATACTCAGAAAATTGGACTAGAACACAGATCAGGAAGTCACTCAGTGGATATGATATGTCATATGTGTTTGGTAAGTCTTCATGAGTAGTAAATTTCCAACCACAGTCAAATACATTTTTCTAGTATTTATAGACAACTCCTTCCAATCTTCTTCTGCCACGTGCCAAGCTTGAAAAGAACCGTTCCCGCCAGTGCAACCTTTAGAGATAACTTCTAGAAAACTGCTTCCTGAAATCTCGCAAAGATCATAACCGCTCCAAACTCGAACTCAATCTTGGTTCCTTCATTCTCCTATATTTGGACTTAGCTGAAATTTTATTAAGTTAACTTTCTTGATAAAACCCTTATGTACAAGTTCGAAATCGATTCTTGGAATTGTCACTTCGATTTCGAATCACAAAAATCATTTCGAATAACACTTTCATAAACGAATTTGGCTTTATTTCTATCTATCTTTCGAGAATGAATTGGATGATTAACCCAAATTAAAATGTTTTGTCCTTGTCATATCATGGCTAACTATGTACGCTTGAATGGGTGGTACAATATATATGTAGATTATTAGTAGGCACGATTGGAAATCAAAGGCACCATTGGATTTATTATGTGTTTATATAAGGTCCACTACTAAACCAAAAATGTGAATTTAGATTAATTATTTCAAAACAGGATGATGTTGGGATGTGTCAAATGTGGGGTAACCATGCAAGCAATTCTCATAAAAAGTTAGCTTTGAAGTTGATATAACAAATTAAAATGATTTGGTATGGGGTGGGGTGGTGGAGTAGTAGCTACAATAATGAAATTGAATTAATAATTATCCAGCGGCTTCATTTGTTTTTAGGCCTTCTTTATCGATTGTGATTTATTATTATTGGAATCACTGTTGCCTTCTGAATTAGTAATTTGAACTCATATATTATTAGGTGAGAGTTCAACAATAAAGCTTAGAAGGATTTAAGAGAAATTAATTAAACAAATAGAGAGAAATTAATTATTAAATTAATAATTTTGATAAAGAGAAAAATTAATAATTAAGTGGATGGTTGCCTCCAACTAAAATATAATTATTTAAACCTTTAAAAGGAAGGAAAAGTCAAAAGTGTACATTTGAAGATCAAATTACAACAATATCTCCCAACCCTCAACCCTAATAGGAAATTAATGCTACTCTCACATCTCATAACCACCATTAAAAAAATTAATATAATTTTTTTAGTTATGATTGAGTGCTTTATATTGGGTTAGCTTTAAAGCATTATTTATTGAATGACATAGAATAAGTGACGAAAATCCAACAACAATAAAACGATAATACTATATATACCAGTGTATATTTCTATACACACAATTTTTAATATAGAAAAAAGTAAATATTAATACAAAAGTTATTTTTATGTTGATGTTTATATTTTTCTGTGTTATAAATAATGTGTATAAAAATGTATAATAGTACACATAGATTAATCGATAATCAAATTAAAGGAGAAGAAGAATGGTGTCTATCTAATTGCACCTAATCGTGCAAATTCCTCTATGGGTTGGGGGTGTTGCCAAATCGTTATCTCAATTCTAAAATCGTCTTATGTGCCTCCAAATGTAGGTTTGCTTTTGTGTTGATGCCTCATGTTTGGATCATCATTTATATAGAGAGCTAAAGTCATATGAAATGATATTGATATCGACAAGGATGATACAATACGACCGTGCCCAAAAAAAATGATACAATACGAGATATGAGACGATATAGGATATAATTAATATGTTAGCATTTTTGTTAGGCATGGTTATATAATTATTCTATAATAATATACATAAGTTTTTAACCTATTTGAATTATTTGAATTAATTGAGTGGTTAGCTCACTCATCTACTTAAATAAATTTTGAAAGTTCTAATTGTTTACGTAAAACCTTTGCATATGTTTTCTCTTCTTTGCTTTTTATTTGTGTTATATGCTAATTCCTTTGCTTGGGAGATAATAAAAGTTAAATTTTAGTTCTTATGCTTTTAGTGAAATTGCAATTTAATTCATACAGTTTAAAAGTTTATAATTAAATTTTTATACTATAAAAAAAATTTACAATTAAATTTATCGGTCCAAAAAAGTTTGATTTAATGAAATATACTATAATATATTCCTATTTTGAGGTTAAATTATATAGCTTTTTTTTCCTAAGGTAACTCTCAACCCGATAGGTTGAGGACTAATCCGCCGCAGATTTGAGCTCCATTTAAGAATTTGCCGCTAACTAATGGGTTGCTCACTGCAAGAAACGCACCCGTTACCAGCGAATTTTGAGGCGGACGTTACTGAGAGATTTTATGAGGGATTTATCGGCGGATTTAGGATAAAAAAATTTCCCGAAAAACCTTACCGGCGGATTTTATTTTCCCACCCTAAATCCCCTGCTAACGTTGATAAATAAAAAAGACAACGACAACATTTCTCTCATTGTATGGAGTGCCCCAACCTGCAACCCTAACCTCCATCTTATTCTCCTCTCGCCGTCAGTCCTTCCAAGCTCCCTACCACCTCGCCGCCGCTGTTTTGGGCCCCTCCCCATCACCCACATTCCACCGCAGCTTCGAAGAATACCCTCCATCGTCCGTGGTGTGCTCAATCGCCGAAGCTTGTGTCCTCGCCGCCATCGTCCTCAACCCAAAACATAAGGAAACGCTTTGCTTGGAGGCATTTGGAGACATTTCTGGCGCTTAATTTCCGGACACATATCCTATTGGCAGGTGAAAGGTGGTTCTTTATTTTTTTTTCCATTGAGTTCATGTAAAATTGTATTGTATAAAATTGACTTTCATTTAGAATTAAAAATTAAATATTTGTGATGGTCTTATGTAATCCTTTGTGTTTTATTAATTTGTGAATTTTATAACGAAAAGAATGAAGGTTCAACTTGATAACTTCTTAACTGTATGTGCAAAAAAAATTACTAATTGGTCACATTATTGATTACATTACACATGTCCTCAATGACTCGGCTTTTGAGTCAAGATTGAAGACACGTTCTTCTAATTCAATGGAAGAGTAGCAAGACATAAGTAAGCAGGTTCATATGATATTTACTTTCATTAACTTTTATTTTTAATGATCTTTATTTTGAAATTACTTTCATTATTTGCTTTTTATTTTGGACACAACATCATTTCACATGAACCTAATGTTTGTTTGTTTAGAGTTGATTGAAGAGCATGACTGCCATGAACTTGGAGGAGCTCCCCTGCTGCGTACATTCTTGTTCCCTTCCAACTTCCAAGTCAATTTTGTGTTTTCATATAAAATTGCATGTGCTTCATTCTAAGTATGTCTGTTTTACTATGCTTTATTTTTACTTTTTTGTTTCCTTTCAGGAAGAAGGGTCTCAACCTGATTGAGACCAGGTATGATTGTTTGTTGATTGAGTTACCAGCTCATCTTTAATTTGAAACTATCTTTTTCTAATTTATTGGGTTTATATCACAGGATCTTAAACCACGATTTCTTGTATCAAGGTTTCATGGATTAGATGAAGTCGATGATGATGTATGTTTTACCTGATTCTTCACTTTCCTTTTCTCGGTATTTGATAAATATTTTCAATTTTCAATTCTAGCTATCATTTCTTTTCTTTCTCATGTTTACAGGATGATGAAGTTGGCAAAGAATATGAGGCTATGTGCAGGCCAAGTTGTCAACTGGAGCTGATGATACTTGGAAAGAAAGGGAAGCTGCTGTGTTGGCTCTTGGGGCAATAGGAGAGGGTTGCATCAATGGTCTCTATCCTCATTTGGCTGAGGTATTCTGTTATTTGGTTCTGATGACTTTAATCCTTAGGCAGAGGGCATAATTGTGGGAAAAATTAGTTTAACTTGTTTGATTAGATCATGCTATCATCAGTTTGACATTTAAACTTGAATTAAACTCTATTTTTTGTGGCAACGAATTATGCACTCTACGTGTTTGTTTTCTGGACTACTGGCTTGTTCACGTTGATTTGGCATTTGAGCTGTGATTTTTCAATTTTTGTTTGAGATTAGAGAATTAGAGTGGATTGAGTTGAATTCATTTAAGAGGTTAATCATTGGATTAGTTCACTAGTTCAGTGATTTTGAAGTTGCAAATGTTATGAGATGGTGGAGTTTCTTCCTTGAGGAGTATAGGAGTATAGTCTATGCTGTTTTAGTCATGAGTCACCATCAGAGATTGATGTTGTGTTATCTAACTTTGTATATTATAAATGGATAACGGTAGGTAACATCGAGAGTTGATGTTATGTTAGTAATTTTGGTAACATTAGATGTTAATGTCTGATTATTTGTGCTTGGTATCCATTTTTATATTGGTCCATATGATTGTAATTACATATAGATTCTTCTTTATTTGTTTCTTGCAGCTACATTGGTTGAAGTGAAATTGATGGACATTTTTCTCTGGTAAATGAAGCATGCTCAATGTTAGGAAGACATGGAAGAGTTTCAGCATTATTATTATTATTTTTTTTCATGTCAATGATTTTGATAATGATGAAGTTCATGTTTATCTTTTTTATTGTTTTCAATATTTAAGTTATGGTATTTTTTATTGGTTTCCATTACTTCTGGATTATTGATTGTGCTGTTTAGCTTGCTTTAGTTGGGTTTTGTAATTGATTTAGTATTCTTGTTATTTTTTTAATTGTTATCTTGTACAAATGAGCATTTTATTGTTGATTATTGTTGTTGCATTATAACATTATTAGTTCTTACAATGAAATGGATTGTTATTTTTTTTTTTTTAATTCTGCTAATGTTACGAGGGGAATTACCGACGGATTTTTCCCCGGTAACATTTTATGCATTTATTTTTCTAAAAAAAATTTGAACGTTATCAGGGGAATTATCGGCAGAAAAAATTCGCCGGTAATTCCACCGGTAATACTAAATCGAATTGGACACCAAAATTATGTTACCAGTGGATTAATTACCGGCGGAATTCAAAAATCCGCAGTTACCGTCGCCACTTTTACCGGCGAAAAAATTCCGCCGGTAATTCCCCCCTAACCTCAAAAACGGCCAAAATCCTCAAAAATTCCGCCGGTAACGGGCGCGTTTCTTGTAGTGGCTGCATTCACAAGGCGGGTTTCGAATCCCCGACATTTGCTTAAGCGAATTAGTGAGCTAACCACTAGACACCAACCCAAGTTGGTTGTTAAATTATATAGCTAATCCCTGTAATTTCAAAAACCTGCAGTTTAGTTCATAAAGTTAAAAAGTTTGTAATTGAGTTTAGTAGCATAAACAGTAGAAACTATCTTTGTATGTCCATTCCACTCACCCACTTGTCACTTCGGTTTCCTAATTCCTCTCTGCTGCTCTTTAATCTGAGTAACGCCCTCTCACTTCATTGTTATTCCCTCTCTTCTTTTCTTTATTTTTCTTCATTCCTGAAATTATTGGCGAGCTGAATGAAAGAATATGATCAAGAACTTAATAATTTTTTAAGCATTGAATATGATTAAGAACTTAATTGCAATTTTATTAAAATTATAGATACCTAATTGTATAAGTTAATCTTGAAAATAGGAATACGCCTATAGAATATTTCACTAAATTAAATTTTTTTGGAACGACAATGACCAGGGATGGCAATTTCCTCCGGCGGGGACGGGTACCCGCGGATAATTACCCGTCGGGGGACGGATATGGATACCCATTTATTAAGCGGGGGCGGGTATCCGTTTAATAAATGGGGCAGGGGTAGAGGTACCCGCCCCGTGGGTACCCGTTTAATTCTTGTTTAAAGGAAATCACCATAATGCCCTTAATATATATATATATATATATATATATATAT
>JASCZI010181254.1:288036-299062 GCA_036250425.1 Stylosanthes scabra | reverse complement strand
TATATATATATATATATATATATATATATATATATATATATATATATATATATATATATATATATATTATTATTATTATTAACACATACATCTTATCTTAATAATCTTATTAATTATATATCTTTTTATATATAATTTTCAGAGACTTACAAGCTGAACGTGAAGCAAGGAAAAAGGTACTTGCTGAGAATAATCAACGCTGCACTGAATGAACAACACTTCTTCAAGATTGCAAACCATAGCTTCACGGTTGTAGCCATTGATGCTAGCTACACAAGACAATACGAAACAGATGTGATAGTATTGGCACCGGGCCAAACCGTTGATGCAATAATCTGCACAAACCAAAGCGTGGGTTCATACTACATGGCATTCACACAGTACAAGTCCTCCGCCGTGCAGAACAATAACTCAACAACAAGGGCAGTGTTGGTTTATGAGGGTGCATCGCAATCATTAGCACCTATTATGCCTGACCTACCTGATCAAACTGACACACCAACAGCACACAGGTTCTACACCAACATCACAGGTAGGTCCCGTTGGTTGGACCCCACCCGATTATATGTTTTAGGGTAAAGTATGGTTTATTGCGAAATGTTTTAAGAATATCCCTAACGTTTAATTTGATTTAATTTTACTCATAACGTTTTTTATTGGTTTCAATTTTGCCACTAATCATTGATAATTTTACCCTCAATTTTTTCAATTTGTCAACGATTAGGGGTAAAATTGAAACTAATCGAAAACATTATGGGTAAAATTGAATCAAACTAAATTTAGGAGTATTTTTAAAACTTTTCACAGACGTTAAAGAGATAAACCATACTTTACCCTATATTTTAATATAAATATTTTTTCAATAAATAATAATATTAGATAATTAATAAAAAATTAGCTAATGTTAGTTAAAATTATTATTTTATTTTATTTTTAATTTGATTAGTATTGACTAATTAATTCTTAATTATCAATACTTTCTTCTTATTAAAAGACAATTATTTTTTTTTCATGTAGTATAAAAGTACATATTTTTATCCATAGTGTTATGGCGATAATTATGTCTAGCTAACCTCATACTAAAACGAACAAAAATCGTCATGTATATGTATTATACCAATCTTGTCGTTGAATCACTAGAGATAGAGTTAGAGATTTAAAAATTTAAAGGTTTTTGTGAAATTCAAATAAAGATTAAATAGAATATAATAAAATAATATATTTAAAATAAATTATTTTTTATATTTTATTATTTTAAATTGACTAAATACTAAAAGTTATATCAATTTGATTGGTTAAATCGATTTTGTTCATCTTTGACTAGTTCGTTGCTACGACTATAACTAAATTTCATTTGAACTAGACCGATTTTTCCAATCAAGCTTGTCAAATCATTTAATTCAATTTGATTTTCAAAATCATAATATTAGAATGATTATTCACATGAAAATATTTTTTAAGGTAAAAATATAATTGAAAATGACTACCGATAATAATATATCTCATTTTCATTATAAAAATTTTATGAATCTTTCACTGTTCGCAGGTTTAGCCGGAGGCCCTCATTGGACCCCGGTTCCACGGACGGTGGACGAAAACATGTTCGTGACATTCGGGATTGCACTAACACCATGCAACCTTCCGGGACCCGGTGCTTGCATTCCACTTGGAGGATCAAATGTGTTGTTGTCCGCAAGCATGAACAATGAGTCCTTTGTGCTACCAAAGGGTAGAGGTTCTTCTATGTTGGAGGCATTCTACCGCAACAATGCTAGTGGAGTCTATACCAAAGATTTCCCAAGTCAACCTCCATTTGTGTTTAACTACACTGATCCTTCTCTAGCTACTGGCAGCAACCTTTTGTCCTTTGCACCTAAATCAACAAAGGCAAAGACATTGAAGTTCAATTCAACCGTGCAAGTTGTGCTCCAAAATACAGCTATACTTGGCACTGAGAACCATCCTATTCACATTCATGGGTTCAATTTCTATGTTTTGGCACAAGGGTTTGGGAATTATAATGATACTGAAGATGAAAGCAAGTTTAATTTTGTTAATCCTCAAGTTCGTAACACAATTGCTGTCCCTGTTGGAGGCTGGGCTGTCATCAGATTCCGAGCGGATAATCCAGGTTAGTTTCTTGGCTGAATTTTTTTAATTCGAGACACAATTTATTAGGGTTTAGGTTATGATTTTAATTGGTGGCATCCTTTTTTTATTTTCTTTTAAAATTTAAGTCACGATTGTAATTATGATAAATTGTAGATGTGTTCGTAGTAATTTTTTTTATTTAAAGTGGAATTTAAATTCGAGACCCTTTTACACCGGATAATGCAATATGAATTATATATTATATTGCTGTTGGTGTGAATTGTTGTTGTAATCTATAGAAGATATGAAAAATATACACAAAAAGGATATAATTAAAAAAAAATTATAACAAATAGTATAAATATGATTTCAAAAACTTGCATCACAAGATAAATGTGGCCGGACATGTAGTTTATTCTATTGCATCTTGATTTTTCTTAATATTGCAAATCTTATGTATGCTATGATAATTATTTATTCACTTATATATTGAATATACAATGCAGGTATTTGGCTTGTACATTGCCATTTGGAAAATCATTTGCCATGGGGTTTAGCCATGACTTTTGAGGTTGAAAATGGACCTACTCCTTCCACAAGATTGCCAGCACCACCAGCTAATCTTCCAAAGTGCTAATTAAGCACTTCACATGACAAATAAAAAGCTTGAACAAAATTCATTAGTAGTTATTCTACAATAATACAAAAATAAAGATCTATATTATTAATATTTAATTATATTCACTCTATAGATTCTTTTGGGATGTGGTGGGTTCCAAATTTGATTTGTTTCATTTATACAAACATACAGTGTAATAAAATGCCTAGAGTCTTGCTTGCTGTTCTTTCAATTTTGTTATTTGTTTTGTATGTAGTAGTTCATTAATTTATACATGTGGAATATATAACTACAAGTTTAATTTATTTTTGTACATGGGTACACTTTTGTTTTTTCCAAACATGAGGAATATATAGCTTGTTAATTTTTAACTTTTTAAGTCTTGCTTGCTTCTTGTATTTTTTTTTTCGGACAAGCCAAGAAAATGTAGTCTATACGAGCGGAGGAGTTAAATAGGTTGGCAAGTTTTTTTTTTGTGTGTGATTAATAGGTTGGCAAGTTTTTTTCTTTTTTATTTTTTATTGTTTTATAAAAATGAAATTCAGAAAAAAAATATTAGATAATTTTAGCATACATATGTTTAGCTAATATACATAGATACAAGTCAAGAAATTTTATGATATATATGTTTATATATTTTCATATGGAATTTGTGAAATTGGGTAAAGAAGAAATTTTTTTACTAAATTTAGAAAAAAAATTTGCATTCTACATGATTTTTTGTTAGAATTTTCCTTTAATTTGCTAAAAAAGCTATTTTCACTCTTATAAACCAATCATATTTTTACCATCGTGATGAGTCACTTATGTTTACAAACATAACTATCTAATAATTAATGAATCGCGACTTATTTTGATGGTTCTAGCTACTAATTAACAATTTTTACAGGAGAACAAATTAAATCAAAATGTTTGATTAAGTCGTTTCACTAGATATGTATGTTAATTTTAAAATTTGTAACAACCCAATTTTTTTTAAAAAAAGACCTAATAACTTGAACTTCAAAAAATGCATGAAGCATGTTCAAGTTATTTTATAGTTATTAATTAGTGGATCATAACTTGTTTAGTCGTTGCCGTCTAATCCTGTAGAATACTCATCAAGTTATGTTGAAAGTTTCAACTTTCAAGTTTTATCCAAGATTATTAGGAAAACAAAATGTCAACTTAAAACATGTGTTATTATATATTAACACCTTTTTCTTCCTCCCTTTATTTTCTAAGCACTCTTTTGTTCCTACTATAAAATTTAATTTACTACACGCTCTTAGATAAAATTTTACAAAAAGTAATAATATAAGTGAAAAAGTTTAAGTGTTGATCGATGAAAACAACATTTAAATAAGTTAAAATATAATAAGATTGTTTTCCAAGAAAAATATAATATTATTGTCTTGCCCTAGTTTAATTTAAAATAAAGAGACAACTGCCAAGTTTTCTTTTATTATTACTACCCTCATCATCGGATATTATTGTTTTCATTTTCCTTCACCACAAAAAATGGAGGTAATTAATTTGTTGGAGACAATTGGATTGAAAATGACCATTAAACAATTGAGTGTACGTATATAATGAAACTTTATATGATGCATGCCGCTATTATATAAATATTATTAAATAAAAACCACCAATGGATGTCTTATTTTATTAATGTTTCCATAGCTTACGTATAGATGTGCATAATTGTTATGTTAAAATGAATAAAAATTATAAATTCCTTGTGTTTACTCATTCAATAAACAATAAGGCATACGATCTTACAGCTACACCTTTTTTTTTCCATTAAAAGCATAAAGTTCAACATGTAAAAATAGCACGATAATAATAATAATGACTACACCGACCTCAAGGCTTAAGTTAAGTCTTAAAATACTACTATGGAGATTTGACTGGTAACACAAGAAAACAAATCTTACGTGTAACGTGTCATGTTGCTAGTTAAAACCTCAGAAATAATCTAGTCAACCATTATCGATAAAGACATATATATAGTTTTCATGTATAGACTCCAAGATTTATTACACATAAGTCATAACACAATCTTATGATTTTACTATTCATGTAGATAATCAATCGAGGTAGTATATCTCTCTTTAGAGGGAATTGATGAACTCATCTCTCTTTCTCCAAAAGAGGTATGCTTTATTTGGTAGGAAAGAACATGAAAGGGTGGATACATATGTAAAATACACTCTACGCTTTTGTCAGTAGCTAATAACTAGGTATTTAAAAGATATAATAATTCTTTGAAAAAGAATGTTAACTCATATAAAACTTATAGGAAGGGTTTTAAGTATAGAATAACATAGAATGTTTTTGTATTTTTAATCATTGATCTTAATTATATATATTTTTATAATTAAAATCAACGATTAAAAATATAAAAACACCTAATTTACCAGGTATACCGAAAATACTTCCAAACTTATAATGTATGTAATATATATTATTCTGCCTTGTTAATTTTTATATAGAAGATGTCTTTATTTTGTAGATATAAGATATAAAAGAAAGTTTATGTAACCAGTGGCCTCTGACCTAAGCCTATAGTAGTCTATATCTCTATTTTTTTTTTCTTTATTTTTTTCTCATTTTCCAATCTACCATCTTTTTAATTGAATTTATCAGTCTTTTAATGACTTTTTAACAGTTGATTCCATAACAGCGTATTTTAATTTATTAATAAATTTAAAAATTAATTATTTTTATAAATATGACAATATATAATTAGTGATCTGTGTACACCAATTTTAATTTTTTTTCCTATACAATATATTCCCACTGTGAATTTGTTTGAATTGTTCAAAAAACTCACACGATGACTTTCATTTTTAGATAGGCACCGTGTGGTACTTGTTAACAAAGCTGGAAAACACTACGTGTAAAATGTGTAATTTTTAATTGCAACCAGTTTCTTCAATGATATCATCGTCTTTTAATATATATAAAAGGCAATTGTATGTTTAAAATCCAGATATATATTTAGACTCATCAAAGTTGTTAATTATCATAAAAACAAATTAAAGGAAAGGGAAAATATATATATAAAAATCATGGTATTTTCTTGGCTCTATTAGTCAGAAAACTTGTAAGTCAGAGAGGTACACACACAGCATTCAAAATTTCCGGTTAGTCAAAATGAACAAAAGCTATTGTTGACTAATTTTGTAATTATTATGATTATTATTATTATTCTTCCTTTAGTTTGTTTGATATTTGGAGTGGCGAACTGAAACACATTCATTTAATTCTACTCTCTATACCTTGCATTGTATATATGTGGCGAAAAATTCAAATAGATGGTTGTGTGAAAAATTAAAAATGTCCATGTTCTTATTATTAATTTTTTAAGGTTTAATTCGTAGAATAATATTATATCTACGAGTTTCTTTTTATCAATTAAGTTTAACCAAATTATCCAAACCTCAATAAAAGTTATTTAGATCACCGCCAAAGATATATAGCATAATATATAACTAAAATGCTTGATTACTTAATGTTTTCCTATATTAATTAAAAACCTAAACCAAAAACAACAAAATTATCAATTATAACATATAAATTGGATTTGTTAATAATTAAATAAGAAGAAATTTTAGGTTGTATATATATTTTTTTGGCCAATACTACATATCTATATATATATACATGTATCATATATCAATTCTAATAAAAAAAAAAAATTTTTTTTGGTCTGTGACTCAAATTTTTTATGCTAGATCTTATTATTTTTTTAATTGACTTTATTATTTCTGTGTTTGATGTATGGGTCTATTAAATGTGAAGATACATAATAAATGCATGTATGAACATCTGAATTTATTTATTTTTTATCTTATTTTTAAATCAACAATAGTTAACTCTTCTATTTGAACATTAAAAGTGTTGGTTCTCTAACGTTTTTGATAAATAAATTCAGACTTTAAAGTTGAAATTTGTTTAAATTTTGGGATAATAATAAAGTAAATTAAATATTAAGAATATTCTTTTAAACTTTTAACACACAAAAATATACATATACTTATGCCACTTAAAAAGTTGTGCAATAAGTGAAAAAAAAAAAAAAAACTTACTCTTATATTATTTATTTTATCTCGTCTATCCTTAGCAGCAATAAGTAGTGTATTGAATAGATATAATAAGTTATGTGCAAATAGTATTATTCTTTTGAAGCTAGTGTTGCTTCACTATTATTTATCTTCTCTAAACATATAACCATTGGATTGCAGCAACTATTTTCGAAAGACAATTGTTGCCTCACTTTTATAAAAATTCTTGGGGTTTGCTCTATAAAAATCATATCCTTCACACATCACACGTTTGGGATCGGATTTGTAATAACTAATAAGTAATAACTATTTTTTTGGTAATTAATAAGTAATAACTATACAAAATTACAAATAATTATGTGACTATGTGAGTTAGTAAATAATTTTTTTTTATTCATTTTTTTGGGACTAATTATTCATTTTTTTTTATGTCCTCATTCTTTTTGTTTAATTATTATCTTGGCCCTCATAACTTTTCATTGTGGCCTTCAAATTTTTTTGGGGTTTTTGGGTATTTAGACGGGACTAAAGTAGGGGAAAGAAACTTAAATCAGTTTTTGGCAAGGTACTCTCTATATTGGGCTTCTTCTCCATTTTTTCCCAATATTTTCGCCATAATGTTTTCGGCCTCTTTTTACAATGGCCTAGCTCTGGTGATTAGTTTTTAATTTTGTATATATTGTCATCTTCAATTCAATGGCTAACGTTGAGAAATGTGAGCACACAATCTTAACAGTATTCTTACAATCGTAGTATCTTACTATTCTGTTTTCATTCACCTCGATCAAAATCAAAATAATATTTGAACCATTCTAAAATCATCATTTTCACACCACAACTTCTAACTACTCAAGTTTTATCATACTTTTTTAGTGATAGTTGTTTTTTTATATCACCCACCAATAATTAAACCAAATGGAGCTTTTTCTTTTGCATTCGCGGTTTATATGTATTGTGAATTTGTCATGCATTCTTATTAATCATAAGAGAAAATCATTTAAAAACAATAAATAAAGCTTATATCATATGCTATATTTAACTTATTGTATCAGAAAATATGGTAAAAAACTTGAAAAATACTCATGTTACTCTTAAATTTTATGTTAATTAAATTATTTGAAAATAAACTCTTACCAAATTCTCATATTTTATTTGGTATAAAAAATAGCAAAAACAATTTCAACATCAAGCTTGAAGTTTAAAACTTTATTTAATTAAGATCAATCGAGATTTTATCATGTTAAATTATTTATGCCAAAACAATTCACCTACTAACATTAGAATTTTTTTTCTCAAAAGAATGTTACTGTACTAGATTTGAGATTTAATAACATGCTTTAGACACCTAAATTACTCTAATCATAAGGTTTCTAAATTGAAAATTTTGAAAATAAAATTAAGCAAATTCCACACGTTTCTTGTGCTGGCCCATGAGATAAATTGATTAAATTTCTTAAAAAAAAGAAGAAAAGAACCTTCATTATTAACCTCTTGCACCCCACACATTGGCATAAGCAAGTCTACCGATCCACTCCATGAATTTCACGCCTTCCTCAATCATGCTACCTCTGTACAAAAGGTCAAGTATAATACTCCAATTGCTATGGGAAGCCACCAAAGTTATTCATGTCATCCAACAATTCCATCTTCAGAACCATCTTTATATGAGTGCAAAGACTTCCTTGCATCACTCTTCAAGGCAATAGCATAAATAATAGGATTTCATACTCCAACATCTTGGAGAGCAATCAATTAGAAAGCTGCTAAAGCTCAATAAGCTTATTAAGGAGGAAGAGGTATTTGCAGTAATAGAAGTTAATCATAAAATAATTATTCTAAATAAAATGTATCTTATATTATCTGTAAAAGTACAAATTTATTATTTTATTTAACATAAAATATTAAAACATTAATAAATAAAATTAAAACAATACACAAAATTCTTTATTAGTCACATCATTTTTATTATAGATTTTTTTGTTGTACTTTTATGATAGACTATGCATAAGAAAAAAATTAAATCTTTTAAAATAAAATTTTAACCATTAGAAGTAAAACAAGAGAAAATTTGGAAAAGAACATATTTGGAGCATATGATGATGATGGTAGATGAGTTAAAAATGATAATTTATATATTTTGTAAATAATATTTTTATTCTGTTTTAATAATAATAATTTTTAATTTTGAATAATAAAAAATTTTTAATTATAATAATTTAATTATTGATTACCTAAAAAACTCGTAAATGTTGTTATGTAACACTCACTGTTGGTAAAAAAAATACGAATAATCTTACCATTAACATATTAACATGTTTTATTTAATACCCTATATTCTACTTACAATGACACAAAAATTACAAATAACATGTGTTATATACTAAGAGTTATTATTAAATTAATATATATTATTGTATAAATTTTTAATAAATATTTTATATTTTAATATATATTCTAAATGATATTGTTTTTGTTATAATAATAATAATAATAATAATAATAATAATAGTAATAATAATAATAAATTCATGTACGTTCCTGAAAAGTGAAAATACAGATTTATTCTCCTCCTATCATCCATAGATGATGGAACCTCCTGGACCTTAGTGGTTAGGGTATGATTCCGTAATTGAAATAAAACTACAAATTAGTAGCTGCTTCCATCAATCATGAATCTAGCTTTAAAGTTTAAGCATCAACGTAATCGATAAAATCAATCAAACACACATAAAGAGAGTGGAACTGAATAGAATATGGTTATTGGCCATGGCATCCTCGGAATTGCAATGTGCATGTGGTGCACGTTAGCAACTTAACCATCATTGTCCCTTTACGTGCGCCAGATGCGCGTTTCTTTGCTTTTATATCAATCAAATATATTCTTAAGCTCACTTTCCTTTTCAGGATTCGGAGCCACTTCGCACTTTCATCTTCTCATTGCTTGGTATTTTCCTTTTTCCTCTTTTTTTTTTAATTTTTTTTGTTTATTCTTTATTGTTAATTAGATTAGATTAGATTGTTAATTCCGTGTCTTCACGTTACAAATTTTGTTGTTTTGTTTATGAAATTTGCTATTTTTTTGAAGCATGATTTGAATTGGTGCCACTTTAGGGGGAACGAACGAGAAACATGGGTTGAGTAAATAGGTTGGTTGATTGCATCGTGCAAGTAATTGCATGACAAGTTAAAATAAATTGTTATGGTTATGCCTTTCTGGTGTAAGAGGTGATTTGAATTTTGGAAAGTTTTGTGTGATGAATAAATATATACACTATGCAGTATCAACAGAGATTATGTAGTTTGACATGCTGGAATTGCATATAATCTAATCTAATATTATCTATGCTGCAGCCTTGTAGTTCTGCTTGTACTTTTGCCTGCAAATTCTGTTTGATAGTTCTCGAAAATTGTTAATCTCTCAATCTTCCTTTGATTTTAAAACTTCTGTACTGTATCTGTCCTGTGGTATATTTCAAATTAATACTTTTCCCCTTCAATTCGAGGATTGCAGCATTGATTCATAATAATCGGCTGGGTTGCTGTTGTTTGTCAAACCCAGGCTTGAAATCAAAAGCTTTTGAAACATCATGTTTGGCATAAGTTTGCTTATGCAAGAGTGGTTTTCTGAGTGAAGGTCTAGTGTAGATTCTCTACATTGGCTTCATGAAGAGTTGAGAAAATGAGTAACATAGAAGACCAACCACATTCCTCAGTAAAACAGGAGAAACCGGAAAGCAATAATACTTACAATACTGGAGATGCCAACATTGGAAATCACCTTTGGACAGATGGGCTTATTTGTGCTTTTGAATTTGTTCGTGGACGAAAAAAACCTCCTAGAAATAGGTCCTCATTGAAGATCTCAGACAGACTAAATTTGGATGATCGCAAGAGGTCCGTCTCTTCAGAAGGCTTAACGCCTGCTGCTTTGTTGAGACTGGATAGAGATAATCTTTCACATCCTTCATCTGTAAATTCCCTGAGGGACAGTCCACTTGGTGCCTCTGATGAAGACAAAGAGAGCCAAGTTTCTCAGGCTGGCCAATTTAACGCTGCAGGAAAGTATGAGGGTAGTCATTGGGTACCTATTGGATGGAAGAGAATTGTGCAACTTGTTCAAACAGTTGAGGTTGATGCAAACTGGGGTTATCATCAAAACGAAGTCGAGGATCAAGAAGATGAATTAACTGTAGCAGATTTGGCAGCTCCCTATTGGGAGTACCCAGCTGGGCCTATATGGTGGTGCCATGTTTGTGCAGGTCATCCC
>JASCZI010181254.1:265256-282621 GCA_036250425.1 Stylosanthes scabra | reverse complement strand
AAAAAACAAAAAAAAAAAAAAAAAAAAAAACGATTTTTCACGAATTACATGATGAAAATGAATATAACTTTAGGTGAAATTAGGTGTGTGTAATTGTGATCAGAAATGTGAAGCGAGACAGAGAAGAATTGAAGCAAATGGAATTCATGCAGAACGCAAGCCGTGAGATCTGAAATGCTACGACAATTTGGAGGGGAAAAAAAAAAGTGAAATTGAAGTGAATAGAGATCGATTGAGTTGAGAGAGAGAGATTACAGAGTAAGGAGGAGACATGGTTTTTGATCTTCGTTGAGGTGCTGAGTATCAACTGCAGTTTCCTTCTCGTCTTCCTTCGTTTCTTTCAAGTTTCAATTTTCAACCTTTTTTCTAACACGCCAATAGTAATAAACTAACTAATATTACATTATTACCAATTAATTATGAAAAATAAATGGACACCAAAAAAAAATTATGAAAAATAAATTAAAAGTAAAACCTGATAATTTACCCCCAATTAATAGCGAAAAATTCTAAAATCCATAAAAATAAATTCGGTCGATAAAATTACAAACGAACTATGGGCTAACATATAAAAAAGTCTTTTCAATCTTATAAAATTTTGGGTTCTCTCACCATGTGAGTTACCTTTTGCGGCGATAATTCTTCTAAAGTCTTGTCGCGCATAATGATGATACTTTCATTGAGAGTCGACTAATTGAAAAGCTACCTATGAAGAGTTTTAACCAATAGAGAACTCTGATCGGCAAAAAGTCGAGTGAAATACGTAGAGTGGAGTCGTTGTACGTTGAAAATGGCTACCAATGAAGAATTCTAATAAGTGAAAGATTCTTAATCTTACCAAAAAAAGATCTAGTGAAGTGTTTTAGAGTAGAACCATCAAATTCCAAAAGAAATACTTACGAAAATTCTGGCCAATAAAATATCATATCATTCAATGAAATGTCATGAAATAGAACAATTGGACTGCTGACTCTTAAGAAAAATGCTATGTTAGTTTAGAATTATTTTTGGATAAATGACCGATAGTTGAGAATTAATCCGTCGCGAATATTTTATGCAATTATTTTTGTTGGTTTAGTTTTTGAAAAACAATGTTTAAAAAATAGGAAGGAGAAAGTGTAATTGAAGAAAAGACATTCATTGGATTATCAGTATCAGAATCTCACTCACTGGGTATGTCTAAAACGAACACAACAATTTTGTGCATATTAGATGCGCCACATTAATTGAGCCATTAGATCTTATTAAATAAAAATCAAAGAACATTATAAAAGGAAAGTATTGATAGACCTTAACGAATATAAAACATATTAAACATATTAATATATACATTAATTAGCATATTTCTATTTTATATAATGTATTTTATTTACGTAAATAAATCCAACACAAATCAATACAGAAAATTAAATATTTTTTATTTACTAAAACAATCAGAATTATCTAGTAAAATTTGTATTATATAAAAAATAAATTCATGTTAAGACATAATATTTAATTACAATAAATATACAATATAAAATAATTCAATTTTATTTTTCTTATTTGACCCAAAATAAAAATACACTTTTTTTTAATAATATTTGTAAAATTTTATATTATGTAATAATATTGCATTGTTAACAAAATAGCTATTTAATATATTTCTAGTTTAATATAAGATAATCTATTGGCGAATGAGTAATATAAAATAAAATTGAATATTTTATATTATTTGTATTGTGATAAAAGATTATAATTTTATTTTTAATATATTAAAAAGTAGGTAAAGTGTAATTTTTTGTTTTTAATATTTTCAAAAAATTAAAAATATCTTTAATATTTTATTTGGTCAATTTTCTTTTTAATTTTTAAAAATACTTCAATTTTATCCATATAATTTATTTTTAATAATAAATATTTATTTTATCAATTTTGATTTCATGCAAGTAAAACACTAAATTTAATTATCATTGCCCTCGTCTGCGTCGATATTTTTCTTCTCTTAAGCAATGTTGGCTTAATCCACACACAAAAATTGTATCTAGATTTCTTATTGATTGGATATTATTTTCAATTTATTTTTGCTTTCTTCGCTCTTGGGTATGTACCCTACCATTTACTAAGGGTGGCAAATCGAGTAGTTTGCCTTGCTCCGCTCCGCGCCACCAAAATCCATTAAAAAAAAAAAGTGGGGCAGACGAGGCGTGTTAATAAAATGACAGAAGTTCAAAATGTTATTCCGTACGATCTATTTTATGGCGGAATGACGGGTTAGCCCAACTGATTTTTTTCTTTTAAGAAAAGTTAAATTTATTAAAAATAATTTACTCAAAATTAAAACAATATTTGCTGATTGATTTTAGTAAATATAAAATATAAAATATTTATTTATTAATATTTTTTGTAGTTAAACTAGAAATATAATAAATAGCTATTTTGTTAACAACATTATTACATAATATAAAATTTTACAAATATTATTAAAAGTGTATTTAACGGTCAAGTAATAAAAATAAAATTGAATTATTTTGTCACTTATGTATTGTAATTAAATATTATGTCTTTATAGGAATTTATATTTTATAATACAAATTCTACGTAGATAATTATGATTGTTTTAGTAAATAAAAAATATTTAATTGTATGTATTAATATTCTGATTGTTTTCGTAAATAAAGAAGTATTTTATGTATTGGTATATTTTGAATTTATTTATATAAATAAAATATATTAATATGTTTTATATTCGTTAAGGTCTATCAATACTCTCCTTTTATAGTGTTTTTTAATTTTCATTTAATAAGATCTAATGACTCAATTAATATGGCGCATCTAATGCGCACAAAATTGTTGTTCTCGTTTTAGACATACCCATATCATTTTACCTTTTTCTTTAAGAAAAACAAATCCGCTCTACACTAGGGTGCGTTTGGGAAAGAGGAGACTAAGATTGGAGGACTGAGATTAAAAGACTGAGACTGAAATAAATTTGTGTATTGTGTTTGGTTTAAAATTAATTAGAAATAGAGATTGAGAGATAGAGATTAAAATAAGTTGATGGAGTATAAATAAAGATTAGTATTGGAAACTATACTGTTGATTGAGGATATTTGAGTAAAAAAATATTATTAAAGTTTCAGTCTCAGTCCTCAATCTCACAGTCCCTCCAATTTGGAGATACTGAAAATACTGAAATTCTGGAGATTGAGACTGAAATTTTAGTTCCAGTCTTTGACTAACAAACAACATACTGAGCTCATAATCTCAATCTCAATCCATCAAAACAAATGCACCTTATTGTTTCGCTTTCGCCATGACTTAACACTAATTATTATAAGTTGTAATTAATTTTTTTAACAAAAAAGTTTGTCTAATTCTTATATGACTCATGGCTATTACTTATTATTATAAGTTGTAATCAAATTAAAAGAAACTATCAATCCTTATATGAGTGATGGTTTAAAAACTATTTGATATTTCTTTTTACACCAAAATATTCATCAAATTAAAAGTTTAATGATGAATTCATCAAATACTACAAAAATAAAGTGGCTATTTGATATTTAGACTTAAAGTACAAATTAGGGTCAGTTTCGATTGACTTTTGAAAAAAGATCTTTTTTATCTATATCTTATTTAAAAAGATCTTTTACTAATAGAAATTATTTTTTCTTTTGCTTTTTTAAAAAGCAACACATTGTTGGCTTCTTAAAAAAGCACAGAATTTACTTTTTTTTAATAAAAGTATTTTTTTCATAAGTATATCCAAATAATATAACTTTTATGAAAAGTATCTTTTTTTAACCAAAAAACATTTTTTTCTTAAAAAAAATCAATCCAAACAAGCACTTAATAGAGTTGAGCCTAGAGATATTTTGTAAAAAAATATGCAAAGTGGGTTAACGAAATTAGACTCACTTAGTCCATTTAACTTATGAATTAAAATGAAAATTTACTGGATTTCAAATATGCTGTTTTAGATGCCATAGGATCCTCGAGTTATACTACTGCATCACCTGCAAATGTGCTTGAAATGCACCAGGACGCAACACAATAATCGCTACGCACATGTTCGTTTGAGAAATTTAACCCGCAAAATGAAATAAAAACAAATAAATAAAAGACTATAATTCAAACATGATATATAAGCAACTCTTATTTTCTTTCATAGCTATCCGTCTTCTAAACTATTATGCTAGTTAATTAGTCAATTAATATCATGTTGATGGGGTGGTTAATAATAAGGAAAATAATAATAATAATAATAATGAATTCGAGTTAAATATCATATTGGCTCTGAAATTTGGGGTTACGATTAAATTGGTCTCCGGAATTTAAATGCTATTAGATTGGTCCTTCACTTTTATAAATATGACTCACATTGGTCATTTTAAGGTTGTCTGTACAAAAAAAAGGCTGATTTGACCGTTAATTGTCCACGCTGAACTCTAATAAAATGACGCCGTGATATATTCGTGCCAACAAAGTACCAAAATGATGTCATTTGAAAGTGAAAAAAAGTTAAAATCTATCTTTTAATGTGTTCTGTGAGAGAGATTTTAACTTCTTTTGGCGTTAAACGATGTCATTTTGTTACTATGATGACGCGAACAGATTACAACATCGTGATATTAGAGTTCAACATGAACAATTAACGGCCACATCAGTATTTTTTTTTTTACGGACAACCTTAAAAGGGCCAATGTGAGTCACAATCATAAAAGTGATGAATCAATTTGATAACATTTGAATTTCAGAGGTTAATTTAATCGTAGCCGCAAATTTTAGGGGCAATTTAATATTTAACTCTAATGAATTCTACTGAACTTTAACTTAGCAAAAAAGGAATTCAGCAAAAATATTAAAGTTTACTTTGATACATGATTCCATGAAAAAATAATGTGTAGATTAAATTAAGGTTATAAAATACATAAGAGTTCTAGTTTATATTATTGGAAAGCGTTGCTGATATACTTGATAAATCAAGTATTTTTATATTTTTAGCCGTTGATTTTAATTAATTTAAATTATAAAAATATATATAATTAAAATTAACTGTTAAAAATATATTCTGTATACTTATGACGCTTCCTGCAGATGTTAGAACTTAGAAATAACTCAATAAGAGATAGCGGAGGTTAGGGAAACATTGGAAGGTTTTATATATAGATAGAGTGTACTACAAAGTAGTAGTTTGCTGGCAGTACATTGTAACAGGTTGGATGAGGTGGTGGCTTACGACATTATTTGCCTACTACTTATTAATAAGACAGACATGCACATCAGCCCATTCCCCTCTTCTTCCTCCTACTATGTCCCAGCTCTTCTCCTTTCTGTCGTTTCTCTATTCCTTCCATTATCATTGGATTCTGTTTTAATTGATTACATGAAACAAAGTTTCGTTATTATCATCGTTACCAAAAAAAAATCTTTTAGTAAAATTCTATAGTGGCGCAAACATTGATAACCCATGGCCATGATATGTAATTTATATCACATTATTTTTTTTCTGTAAGTGATTTTGAATTCGAACCTCATCTAAATAAAAAAAAAATTATAACTAATATTAGTTGTATTATATATAAGACATTATTTATATTTTTTAATTTACATCACAAAATAAACATTTGAAATAACTAATTTTAAAATATTTATAATTATATTTAAAAATAATAAAAAATTATTTTAAGTATTTTATTTTTAATTAGTTGGGTAAAATTGGATGTTATAATATTAATTTCATTAGCATGATTATTATTACTATCATTTATTTATTTATTATTAAACATTCTGGTAAAGAGAAGTACTTCTAACACTAATTGATTGGTGTCATGAGTTTGAACAAGTTGAGTAGTTGTATTTTTATAATTCACCGAAAAAAAAGGATAAACTTAATTTTTTTTCATACTGAGGGTGAGTTGGGTAATAATGGCTGTGCATTTTAAAAATAGATTATTATAGTTGGTTTTTTAAATATGATAAGATCAAAATAAAAGTGTTCTTCTATAGGAATAAGTTATAAAAATTGTATTGATAAAATTAAAAATAACTTTAATAGGCATAAATGTAATGAAGAGTAGGAACAAAATTAGAAATTTTTTGTGTCAAATAAATTTAAACATCTATTAATAATATATAGTTATAAAAAAAATTTCAGTACTAAAATATCCAAATTAATTTTGAAAATATACACTTTTAAAAATTAAGAATACAAGCACATTTTTTATTGGGCAAGTTACTATTTTAAACCAAACCAATCACAATATTATCAAATTACACCAAAACCAAATAAATAACCAGATTGCACTGTTTCCGAATTCTATAGAATCCGTGGCAGGGTAGAGGGTTTAGGTGAATCTGTTGAATCCTACCACGGATTCAGCTTTTTGTTTAAAAATGTAGAGGGAATCCGTGGCACCCTGCAACGGATTCAGGGTTAAAAAATTTCAAGAAGAATCCGTGTATACCATGGATTCAAGGTAAAAAAAAACTATAAAATCGATGACAGGGTCATTTGGATTGAGAGAATGAGAATAGTAGAGAGAGAAAGTGAGAGAAATTCAGAAGTTAGAGAAAAGTTAAAAAGAAGTGTTTGGATATTCATCATGGAAGAGCGATCGATCGAGGAGATTGCTGCGGATGACAAGAGGGAGATGTACCGGCTCGATAGGATTTTACACGTCGCACATAATGTCCACATCGAGGTTAGTCATTTTTTTTAAACAAATTTAATTTACGGTTACATATGATTTATTTGTTAGGGTCATTTAATTTAGGGTTTAAGTTCGTTTAATTTAGGTATTATGGTTTAGGGTGTCATTCACTGTTATTAATATTAGGGCCCCTAATTATACCTTCGTTAATACCAGTTTAATTTAGGGTTAACTATGAATTATATTTGTTAGGGTTCAGGGTTTAGGTTTGTTTTATTTAGGTATTATGGTTTAGGTTTTATTTTCTGATAATTTAGGCATCTATTTTTTTCTGTTATTGTTTTGGGTAGTTTAACTCACGGTAAAACCTCGTTTGATTTAGGGTTTAACCTCATTTAATTTATGGTTTAGGGGTTAGTTTCATTTATGTTTTTCTGTTAAGGGTTTAATAACTGTTAAGAACTGTTTTTTTAGCCTCATTTAATACTTGTTCCTATTCAATGCAGCGTTATAGGTGTATCGTCAGTGTTCGTCAGCAGATTGAGATGGACCTACATCCACGCGTCGTGCAGTACGTGCAGCGGGCCGGCCTACTCCCGGTTGCACGACTGACCGATTACTGGTTCAAGGTTGACGAGCCGCTCATCAGCGCCTTCATAGAGAGGTGCGACCAGAGACCCATTCGTTCCACATGCCGTGGGGCGAGTGCACTGTCACCCTCAAGGATGTCGCATACCAGCTAGGTCTCCCCATCGACGGCGAGCCTGTCAGTGGCTGCCTTTGGGGCTTCAAGAACCACATACCAGAGGGTACAGGGAGACTTCGGTGGGACTGGTTCCAGGAGATGTTCGGGGAGCTGCCCGAGATAAACGATCGGGATGCCTGCACCGTCACGTTCTCATGGTTGAAGAGTAGGTTCGGAGAGCTCCCAGATGATGTTAGCGACGAGTTGGTCGTCAGGCATGCCAGAGCGTACATCTGGTTGCTGCTGTCGACTTCTCTTTTTGGGGACAAGACTGCAGCTCGCGCTCACGTTCGCTGGCTCCTTTTTCTCGAGCGCATTGACGAGCTAGGTCGATACAGCTGGGGTCCGCAGTCCTTGCCTGGCTGTACAGGAGTCTGTGCCGAGTAGCCAGCAGGAATGTCATCCAGGTGGCAAGGACATTGGATCTGCTGCAGAGCTAGATTTTCTGGCGGTTTCCGATCCTTAGGACTTATAGTTTCGACACTTTCGAGTGGCCATTGGCCACCAGGTAAAGCAATTTATTTGTTTCGTTATGTAATTTTATTTCCTTATTATTTTATGCTGCTTGGTCACCTAAAAATTTTGTGTTATTATTAGGTGAGTGAGGTATTTCCCCACATCCGACGAGAAGGTGCCCCGATTGCAGGCTCACAGGAGGCAGCTTGATTTGATGCCCTTCCTAGAGGTGAGTTGGAATTAGTATTTTCTTATCATTTTCCTTTTATTGTTTTAGTTTTGAAATATTCATGCAATATTGTTGCCTTATACATCCTTTACATGTTGCAGTTTGTTTGTCTCCTATATCGGACTGAGGCGGTAGAGGCCGTGCTCGATCGATCAATTCCGCAGGAGGATCACAGGGCCCTCTGGTGCTCGATCGTCCCACTTATATACTTCGGGACCATCAAGTGGCACCAGGTGGATCGGGTGATCCCGCAGTTTGGAGGGGTTCAAAATCGTCCTCATGCGCCCCTCAACATCGACTTCATGCATGCAAAGGACGGACGGGGGAGTGACCAGTGGTTTCCGCAGACGTATCAGCGCTGGTATGGTTTCTGGGCAACCAGGTATGGTTTAATTTATGGTTTGTGGTTTACTTTGATTTATTGTTTGTGGTTTAGTCTAATTTATGGTTTGTGGGCATCCAGGTTTCCGCAGCTGTTTGATGTTGCATAGTCTGCTGATCCCGGCCCCACTGCAGACTTCCTCCAGTGGTGGATCATCGCCGCTAGAAGGTACCTTGTCCCGGCTGGGCCTTTCCATCGTTTGCCACCTGATGAGATTCCGGTCGAGGCCACAAGAGACAGTCATCTTCACATCCAGAGCGACCTGTCGTGCCTCATGTGCCGGATAACAGACGACCTGTGAGGAGGATGATGGTTGGGACGAGGACCACTGTTCGGGACTAGCAGTGGTTGGACGATATCATGGCTGAGGATGCGTCGGTCGAGCGACCGACTCAGAATATTAGGTGCATGCCCGAGAGCTATGGACGTCGGAGAGGGGCGGGGAAAGGCGGCAGAGGCAGTAGAGGCCGCGGGGAGAGGTGTGACACGGCGTCTACCCAGAAGACTCAGGGTGGCGCCAACACCAGTCAGGCGGTGGAGGTCGCAGGGACGAGCACACAGGCTGACCTCCCATCCACCCCTCAGACCCAGTGGACCGCGATCGCATCGAGTTTGATCTCCCCGTTGCAGGCATTCCTGGACGGGCTATCTAGCCCAGGATTTCAACAGATGATTACCGACATATTGCTCGAAGGCGACGGTAGTTACAGGTCGGACACGCAGTTTGATGGCTCTTAGGTTCATGTCGACCTGAACGAGCCTGTGTCCGGTCCATCGCATGTGTTCATGGTCTTGGAGGGACTCCTCCATCAGCAGCACACGTACCGGGTGGATCCTGGGAGGTACCGTTCATGGAGGCTGCCCGTCGAGTCAGCAGCACGTGGGTGGGCCGGCAGAGCTCCACGTCGTCTAGGCTGCGATACCGGAGGCCATATGTAGATTACTTACTTTATTTATGTACTTTATTTTCGCGCACTACTTTATGTATTTCGGAACTTCCAGACATTTCTTATTGATGTATATATGTACAACTTCATATATTGACAGAAGTCTTTTACATTTTTTTACTCGCTCTCAACCACTGTTAATGATACAACGCGCAACATTTATCTGCATTAATTTTATTAAAACCCTAACCAAAAAACTAACATTATAAAAAAATAATAACATCTAAATCCATGGCAGGGTGGCACAGATCCAGTTTGCCATGCAATTTGTTGAGGATCTGTGGCATCGTGTCACAGATTCTTTGTGAAGTAAAAACTTTGAATCCGTGGTAGGGTCCAGCAATTTCATAAAATATCATTTTGGTGTAATCTAATCATTTATTTGATTTTAAAGTAATTTGATAATATTGGGATTGATTTGGATTAAAATAGTAACTTGTCTTTTTTTTTTTTATCAAATATAAAGTAAAATACTTATCCTTTTAAAAACAATAAATAATATCTCACTAATAAATTTTACCAAACCCACATGAACTCTAAATAAATATAAAGGAATACTTATTATTGAAATTTGTCCTTAACAAATCTTATCCTTTTGAATTCAAACATTTCAAAACTATCCAAATCCGAAACTATAAGAAAAGATGAAGAATGAAGGGGAAAAAGACAACATTGTTTACCTTGAACAATGAAAATAGAAGAAAAAGAAAAGTGGCTATCTACACTAAAGATTTTCTTGTCTTTACTACCAAGAAAATGGTTCTAGAGAATTAAATATGACAAGTATATATTCTCACTCCTAACATTTATATTTTATTTTGTAATAAGATTATATTTCTCATTTTAAAAACTTTTGCAATTTTTTTCTCTTGTTGAAAACAATAAACAAAACTTGTTTTTTTAGTGTTAAGTTACAAATGTAACTATTTAGGTAACTTTTTCTATTAACTAGAATTTTTTTTTTAAAAAGTAATTTTATAACATAATATTAGAAAGAAACTTTAGATTTTATATAAGTTCAAAAAATATTCTTATTTAAAAAAATATGTTAACAATATAATTAGTTAAATTTTTTTTAAAAAAAGTTATAATTTCATGACATGTTTATTTTAAGAAAATCTCTTCTTGAAAGTTACTCACCAACAACAAAGTACTAAACTATTTCAAAAGAATTTAAATTCCGTAGCCACTTAAAACCTAAATTTAACTCCCAAAATTAAACCATTTAATTTGTACCAATTGATAAAGAAGAGTGTAAGACATCCCTTTCAAAATCAAAATGATTGGTACTTTCTCTATTTCATTCCCTGCCACGTTTCCCCCTTCTCTCTTTGGTTTTCACCTTCTTCTCCGTTTTCTTTTGCGGTTACTAAGCACTGCACTTCTTCACCCACTTTTCCAAAATCTAAGTAACCACAACCAAACAAAACTAAGGAACACAAGTGTGATTGATTTGAGTGTTTATTCTGTTTCTCATTTTTCGGTTATTAATATTAATTTAAAATTTTATTATTTATTATGTTACACTTACATTACACCTAACCTCTCTACCTAGTCCCATTTCTCCTAATTTTCAGGTAAAATTCCTTCTTCAATTTGCTCAGTAAATTGGACTCAATCTTGTGCCTCCATTTGTCCAGGTCTTAGGCAAATTCCCAACATCCAAAATATTTGGTTCTTCTTATGTAAGCCTATTTAAGTGTTTGTTCTTTTACCATCATCATAGCCTGGTAGATGATGAGAGATATTTGTACATCTTTTTTATTTATAAAACAAATAACATAAATAACATATAGTTATAGATAGATATTCTCCATAGATGAATAAATAGTTATTAGTTTATTAAAAAATTATTAGTTCATTTAAACACTTGATTATAATTATTTTTTTTTTTAGGTGTTTATTTACCTTTGGTGATTTTTTTTTTACTTTTTCAATGATTTTGTTTTTTACCAAAAATATCTAAAAAAAGACTCGAATCCAAGATCATTACTAGAAAATAGTACAAATGTCATTTAAACTACACTTCATTGATACTTTTTTAATGATTTCATTCTCTAAAAAAAAGAAAATATTGGTAATTATTTTTTATTAATCAACAATTAGCTAATAATTTCAATAATTTTATTCATTTTTATTATCAAATTAGTATCACAATTTTAATTGATATATTTTCTACATTTATCTTCTAACAATTTTTTAAGAAAAAAAATTGTGATAAAAAACATTTGAGCAATTATTGTTAGTAATTTAATAGTGTGATACACATGTAAGGTTATTTTAATAGAGTGATTTTTGTTATTAATAAAATTAATTTTAATAATAATGGATTAATACAATAATTATTATTCAATAAAAAATAAGTAGTGAAATTTTCTACAGTATCAAAAGTTTTTCATCTGTTCTAGAAACTGTGGGTATTTGAATTAATTTATAATTGCATATAGTAATTTATTCATCCATAATAAATCTTTAAATAAAATTTTAATTCGCGATAAATTAATATTTAATTTGTCAAATTAAGAGATATTTTGAGAAACGAATAAGAAAAATCTTACAAGAGTAATTTCTCTAGGTGGTCAAATAAGAAAGCAAATAGAAGAATGATAGAGAAGAAAACCTAAACCACTAAAGGGGAAATTCGAAGACATTAATAAACTTAATATGAACACGGAGGTGAAATTGTGCATATGTTTCTTTTTTTTTTTTTCTTTTGAAAGCGAATATATTGCTATTTATGTTTCAATTATGTAATCGTGATAAATTTAAGTTTTTCTCCTCAATAATTAAATGTAGTGTGATTATTTTGTTTAGTGTCTAAAATCTAAATATAGTGTGATTATAAATTAATACTTTGATACAAAACCTTTAAAAAAAGTCAGATACGAAACACCTCGCAATGAAAACTGAAAAGTAATGAATTATGAAGTTTAGAAAATTGGTGGCAGTTAACAAAATCAAATCCTAACGTATGCTAACTGAAAAAAAAATGTTGTTAATTCTTAATTATTATTTTTTATTTCTATGTTATTTCCGTAGATTAATAACTAATCTGTCGCGAATCTGAATTAAATTGAAGAATTTGCTGCTGATTATTAAATTGCTGCATGCATAAGACGAGATCAAAATTTTCAATACTTATTTAATCGGACTAGTAAACTAATTATTAAAGCTAATCAAACTGGTTAATTCTCAATTATTTTGATGACATCATTCGGCAGCCAACAAAAAAGAAAAAAAGTCGCAGGCCCAAGTCGGATGATTCTCTAGAGACACCCTATGTTACAACCTAGTTGTCTTTTATGCTTTTGGCCAATTCCTCATAAGTCTCACCAAACCATAATTTGATAATTACAAGTTAATAATATATTTCAAAAACAAGGAAAATTAGATCGTAGAATTTTGTGTTATTTTTTAAAATTTTTGCTAATTGGAGTTTCCGGAAGCTAGAAGATTCTATTTGTATATTGACTATTGAGGATTTGGTCGCATTCTTTCGCTTTCATATTAACACCCTCCGCTGGGGAGAGAAGAATTTAGCAAGCGCCAAGCGGCAATCTTTCCCCTTTTCGGTTTTCACTAATATTTTGCATTTTTTTATTTATAAAAAAAATTATATAGCAAAGATAAATGGAAAAGAAAATAATTTAAATTGATATAACACAGATAAAAATTTAAATTGAAATCTGTTGAAAATTAAAATCAAATTGATATAAATTAAATACAATTATATTTATTTTATATTTTAAATTAATAGAAATTATGCTGCAAACGGAATAAGTAAAAAAATATAAAAGATAATGTGAACATATATGCAAGAGACTTAATAATTAAGTTGTAGATTCAATTATATTTTTATGTTTATTTTTAGAAAAATTACAGGTCAAATAATTCGTTCTTGACTTTCATCAAATTAATTTTTTAATATAATTTTAATATATTAATATATTTACTTATTGACCAAGTTTACTCTCGCTCTGTAGTTATATACAAATTAAACTATTTTTTACTTTAATTTTTTTATGAGTGAAATTATACACAAGTCTTCTTATTAATCAAATTTAATTAAATTAGACAATAAAATATAAATAAATAAATGAGTAAAAGTGATAAAATGATTTTTATAAGAGTTGAACTAACTTAGTTAAATTTAACAGTTAAATTTTTTTATACGTATAACATTTTTCTTTTCTTTACCTAGAGATAAAATTTCCAATTTAGTGAATATGAGTTGTTCATCAGTAATGCCACATTAATTATATATATATATATATATATTTCAAATAAAATAATTTTTATTTATTTATTTTATTAAGATTTAAATTTTATGTGCTAAATTTCTTTATATAAATGAATGATTTTCTGAACGTGTTTACAGAATTATTCGTTGTAAATATTTTATCTGATAAATTTATTTTTAAATATTGAGTAACGAGTTCTCAGTCTGTCCCAATATTTATGGTAAAAGAAGAAACTAGGAGATTCTTCTCTAAAAAATGAAACAAATTGCAAAACCGGGAATAATAAATAAATAAATTAAAAAAAGGAAGAGTGCGATGACGCACTTGTTTATATAATTTTCTACTCCCTTCTCAACTGTCTCGCCGTGTTCATCTCGCGTGCATAGCATAGCAGTCAGAAAAGAAAATAAAAAATAAAAAAGAAAAAAAATTAAAAAAGAAAGAGAAGACCACACACACACTCTCTCTCAACACACACAGAGAGAAGAAGAAGAAGAAATTTCCAAAACCCCTTTTCAGTTTTATTGACCCCTTCGCATCCCTCATTCAAGAACCTAACCCCTCTTTTCAATTCCCCATTTTCTCTCTTTTCAATACCATTATTATTATTCTGCCAACCAAACACACCCTTATTATTATCATTTTTTAATTATTTTTTTAATTTTTATTCTGCGATCGCTTCCGCCTTTTCTCCCCTTTTCGATCTCGAAACAACTCAGATCTTCCCGATTCCGATTCCCCTTTCCAAAACGCACTGCCGTTTTGTGGTGTCCTCTTTATTGTTTTACCCTCGTCGTTTTCGTCCACCGCAGTGTCGGTTTTGCGTGGTCGGAAGAGGATTGATTCTGTGTGTGCGCGTGTAGAGAAAGAAGCCATGCTGTTTACTTTCAGAGTGTGGTTATGAAGTAATATGGAAGTTGTCGTTTCACTCTTAACACCAAAACTACACCACAAACTGCACCAAGAACATGTCGTTTTACATTGGTCGCGAGGCTTCAAAGGTGAGTTTTTTTTTTCTTTTTTCTTTTTTTGAACTCTGTATTTTTTTTTTTTTTGGTCAATGCTTGATTATTTTGGGGGTTTTTTGAGTGTAGCTATGGAAGAGAATTTGCGCAGAGACGATTACAGAAATCAACCTTCTTCTCGAGAATTGGAAGTACCTACTCGCTGGTCTTGTTTGTCAGGTTCGATTCTTCTTTCTCCTTTTTTTTTTCAATCAAAATTTTGTATTGAACTTTTTTTTTGGATAAATTTTGAGACTAACCTTTTAAGTAGAAAATCTTTTTTTTTTTTTAAATTCTTGAACTATACTTGAGCTCTACCAGAAACTCTTCTTCTTCTTCTTCTTGCTGATGTTGTTAACTGTCTTTTTTTTTGGTCAACGATTTTGTGTTCGTATCAGAGAGTTTGAAACTTTGAATAGCTTGGTGTTTAAGAGTGTATATAGTTTGAGTTCTTGGTTAATAATACTATATCTGACAACTTGTGTTTAAATTGTTTTTTTCACAATATCATGTAGTATTCTTGAATTGAAATTATGATTTGAATGGTACGGATATGTTACCGATATGTTACCACATATGGAGTTTGTTATGAACTTGAGTTTACACAGTACTTATTTAAACATAATGTCGGTGTTTTAACTTTTAATGTACGGATTCATGGAACCAGTAGTGTTATTATTTTTTTTTTTTTGGCAGCATCTTTTGTCATGTTTTTGCAATGCTAGAAATTTGGCTTTTGATGATGTATGCTTTGGATTTGGATCAATTAATTAGTTATTCCATCTGAGTCTGAATTAAAAATCTACTCCTATGTTCATGTGGAACCAAGATGATCAAATATTTCATTTTCTGTGTGAGGAACAAATTTTGTGACAATGTGTATATTTGTGTGTTTTTCTATGCTTGTCTATTTTATGCATAAGGTGTAACAGTACAGTGCATTTGATTTACTTGCTTATTTGGCTTGCTTTAATTTTTGTTTCCATATTTGATGTCTAAATTTAAACTGTTTCCTTACAGTACATACATGGCTTGGCTGCCCGGGGAGTTCATTATTTACATAGGCCAGGACCTACTCTACAAGATATTGGATTCATGATTCTTCCGGTGCGTTATTTCCGTCCCTTTCTTTGTTGTTCTCACCCCCAAAGTATCTATCTTACACGAGGTTATCAAACTCGATCAACTCATTTAGGTCTCTAAGGAAGTTTATGATTTTTGGAGTTGAGCTGATTCAAGTTAACTTGAGCTTGATACCTTGATCTTTACATAGTATTGGAGGAACTTCCAATTTATAATGTTGGTGCTTTTACAGGAGCTTGGACAAGACAAAGCTTATATCAGTGAAACTCTATTTACCTTCATCTTTGTATCCTTCGTCTTGGTATGAATTCCCACATCTTTACGTTGAACTCCTTGCCTCATCTTTTCTACATTGTTCTTATTGTCTGACTGTATTCTGTTAGCAATTAACTTTCTACACCATGATTTTTTTTAGTAATTGGAAGGTATCTCATTTGAAAGAGATTACATTTTACATAACTTTGGTCCATGTTCATGAAGATAGAAATCAAATAAACCTCTTACTTTGGTTGAAAATTTAAACCTCTTATTTAGAGGCCTAGTTTTGAATTTTCTGAAGCATGTGTTCTTGTGATAGGCTTAGCTTGAAGTTTCAGTTAGTCATGTAGTACATCATCCTTCCTACTTTAGTGGCTTTTGTTCTTTTTTTAATTTCCGACCTTTGACAAGGCCCCCTTTTTTTGTGGAATGTGTGATTATATATTCTTTGTTATATGCTTTTGCAGTGGACATTTCATCCTTTCATCTTGAAGAGCAGAAAGATCTACACAGTCCTAATATGGTGCAGAGTTCTAGCATTCTTAGTTGTAAGTATTGACCCTTATTGTCAAAATGTCATGCTAATTAAATTATTGTTAATCTTTTTATAGAATAGATGGGTTCTTAGGGGTGATAGATCAGTGGATAAGAGTGAGTTGATAACACATAATGTTAGATTTTATCAACATGGATGATGTTGATTATTAACTCATGTCATTAAGTAGCCTTGCTTCCTTTTCCCTCATGTATGGTCAGCCAGAATATATTTGCTGCCATTTAAGTGTTTTAGATCAAGTCAAGAGTAGATGCGCATGCCAGTTTTCCCCTCACATTCTGCTCCTGTTTATTTGTTTAATTCAGGTTTCACAGTTTCTTCGCGTAGTCACATTTTATTCTACGCAGCTTCCTGGTCCAAACTATCACTGCCGTGAGGTATAATTGTTTAGAATATGTGCTTGTATAAATTTCATGTATCTGAGGTAGTCTTCATGCATGCTTATAATTTACACAATGTTATGCAGGGTTCTAAACTTGCCACATTACCTCGTCCAGATAGTGTTCTTGAAGTCCTCTTGATTAATTGTCAGTATACATGATTGTATTGGAGTTATTGAGCTTTGTCGTCTTCTTTATTATGGTTTCGTACTAAATTGAATTTTAATGTGCAGTTCCGCGTGGCGTGTTATATGGATGTGGTGATTTGATATTTTCATCACACATGATCTTCACTCTTGTTTTTGTTCGTACATATCAGAAATATGGGGTTCGAAGGTAAAACTGACTTGTCTTTTCTAGATTTCACTGCAGTAACTTTTGCTTGGATGTTTCGTTGATTTCATAACATGCCATAACTGTGACATTCTTGTTATGCTTACGGTACTGTA
>JASCZI010181254.1:239410-252645 GCA_036250425.1 Stylosanthes scabra | reverse complement strand
TATAATATTTGAAGTTATGCGCTTGTTATTTCTTTTAAAAAATATTGAATATTAAGTATTATTAATTTATTTAAAAAATATCATAATGTAATTTCATTTTAGTTATCCACATTTATTATTTATTATTTTTTTAAATTTAATTCATTTATCTTATGTGAATAAAAGGTTGGTTATATTTAGATATAAAAGTTTATTTAGTAAAAATACATTTATCTCTTAAAATTTAGTTTAATTAAAATATAAGATTTTAAAATATACATTAAAATATAATTTAAGATGATATAAATAAAATTATCAAATTTTAAAGTTCAAAAAAAATAGCAATGACACGATAGTTTACTCTATATTTTAAAAAGTATAAAAGAATATTTTATATATTAAATAGTGTAAAAATTAATCTTTATTTAATACTTTTATTATACATAATTAATTATTAGTGTACATGACATTTGTTCATAATCTATGACAGGTTACCATGGATTATAAATATAGTTGACATTTGAACATAATCCATGGTAGGGTTTCATCTATTATGCTATTTTCTTCGTAATCCGTGGAAGGGTTCCATGTATTATGTTGTTTTTTCTATTTCTTCATAACCCATGGCAGGGTCTCACGGATTATGAATTTTCTGTGTTTGTTCATAATCCATGGCAGGGTACCACAGATTATGTACAAATTGTAAAACATTGTACCCTGCCACGGATTACATAAATGCTTTTAGAATAAATTGTTCATACTTTTTGAAATAAGACAATTTGATAATTTTGTCCTCCAATTCATTTAATATGGTAAATTGCCCTAAAAATAAGTTTATGCTTAGCTTTTAATTTAATTTTTACTATCTCTAATATTTGATTATAAGCCTACTTCTCCACTTATTTTTGTAGGAAAGCAATTTATTATTGAAAAAATGGATAATTTTTGGAATTATTTTTAATTAGGATTTAAGAAGAAAAAAAAACTCGATTTTTATATATTTGGGAATTTCTTTTAACAATTATATGATAAATATATTAAAAGCTTCAACTATTCAACTTTTTCTAGAAACTTGCTAATTACATACCTTCATTATTGGGAGGACGCTTAAAAAATTTTCTATTTTTATTGTAAAAGGTGAATATATCATTTTCTCAAAAAACCATATTTTAAGTTAAAACCTTAATTTAGAATAATATTAATTGTAAATTCACTTTTTTAAAAAAAATTAATTGGTTGATTTTGGATGCAGGGGAGACACAGCCAATGAAATGGGCAATGAGGTTGAGGGTGGCATTGTACTTAGCTCAAGCTCTAGATTATTGCACAAGTAAAGGAAGGGGTTTGTACCATGATCTCAATGCCTATAGAATCTTGTTTGACCAGGTACATCTACAACACCTTTTTGTATTCTTTAAGTTTCTTATATATACTTTGTTTTCTAATTAATCACCAATAATCTCTTTATATGTATGAGATGATGAACAGGATGGTAATCCTAGGTTGTCTTGCTTTGGCCTCATGAAGAACAGCAGAGATGGCAAAAGCTACAGCACTAATTTGGCTTTCACCCCTCCCGAGTATCTAAGGACTGGTATAGGCCACGTTTGATTTGCGTTTTTATTTTTTATTTTTCATTTTCAGTATTTTTATTTCTAGAATTTTCTAAAAAAAAGAAAATCTAATTTTATTTTATTTGTTCTTTACAAAATACTAAAAACAGAAAATACTTTCTTGGAAAATAACATAATATCATGAAAATTATTTACGTGTTGACATAATATTATTTATTTATGTGTACACATGATATTTTATTTATATACAGGGAGAGTGACAGCAGAGAGTGTGGTTTATAGTTTTGGAACATTGTTGCTTGATCTCTTGAGTGGTAAACATATTCCCCCAAGCCATGTGAGTTTAATTTTATTTTTACAAAGAAATTAAACCGTCATTGAATTGAATCATTCTTGATTGTTAAGAGATTATGATTTAATAATTGAATTGAATATGCAGGCACTTGACCTGATTAGGGGGAAGAATTTCTTGATGTTAATGGATTCAGCATTAGAGGGTCACTTCTCAAAGGATGATGGAACTGAATTGGTTCGTTTAGCTTCTCGTTGTTTGCAGTATGAGGCTCGTGAGAGGCCAAATGCTAAGTCTCTTGTTGCTTCTCTCATCTCACTTCAGAAACAAACTGAGGTATTAATTCAATTGTCAACACTTCTTTTCAACAAAGAGTTTAAGATTGTTCTTTTCTTTGTATAATAGAGGAAGAAAATTACGATAAAACTCCTACAAGTTTTCAAATTTTGTACCTAACAATTTAGACCAAGTTAACATTTTGTGCGTATTTGTTGTTGATGTGCTGTGGTAGTGATCATCTTTGATAGCAATGCCCAGGGGGATTGACCACTACCATTGAATTTTTCTCTAAAAAAGATTGAGTGTTTCCTAATAATAAAAAAGGAAAAAATACTAAAATTACCTTCCGAACGCTGATAAAATTACTCATAAAAGAAAGAAATGAATTTTCTACTCATAAAAGATGGATTTTATATGATAAAATTACCCAAATATCATTGACGATGCATTGATTTTGGGTAGTTTTGGGTGGCGTGAGTAGTTTTGTCATACAAAACCCATCTTTCATGTGTAGAAAACTCGTTTCTTTCTTTCATGGTAGTTTATCCGTGTTCGAATTTTTTGTGGGTAGTTTTGGTATTTTTTTCTAAAAAAAAAATAAGCAGCGACAGTTTTAATATAAATTGAAAATGTTATAGACAAAATTAAATAAAATTAAAATTTTGGTATATCTTTTAAAAGAATTGCAAACATTAGGAATAAAGGCATGCTTTAAAAAAAAAACTATTATTAATTGCCATGGTGGGAAGACTATAATATCTGATTTTGGATAGTATATGAGCAGGTTCCTTCGCATGTTTTGATGGGTTTGAAGAATGAAGAAAGTGAATTATCGTCAACAAAGCAATTGCCATTGACACCTTTTGGAGAAGCTTGTTTAAGAATGGACCTTACTGCCATACATGAAATATTAGAGAAGACTGGTTACAAAGATGATGAAGGAATTGCCAATGAGGTTTGACCCAATGCAAAATAGTTTCTATTATCGGTCTATTTACTGTTTTCGGCCAACACTAACTAAAATATAATGTTCGATTATTCACTAAAAATATTGGATTATTAGCTATAGATACTACTCAATATAAATTAAAAGGTGGCCATGAAGATCTTCAAAGTATCTTCGTATCAAGATTTTTGTTTCTTATCGTTAGATGAGAACTTGAATAGTTAGATTTTAGTATATTATAAAAGCGTTATTTTTTTAAAAGTATTGCTATTTTCTTTAAAAGTGTAGTATAAAAGACTAAATCTTCATATGAAGATAATTTTGACATCTTCATTTGAGTAATAGCCAAATTAAAATATTTTTAATTTGAAAAATTTTCAAGTATACCGGTGTATCGATATACCTATAATCCGTAACCGTTGATTTTGATTTATATATAATTTTTATTTTCTTTTAATTAAGATCAACGGTTATAGATTATAGATATACTTGAAACTTTTCCTAAAATATTAATCCTTTAGTTTTTCTCTTTAACTAATGTTATTTTTACTAGTTATGAACATTTTATATGAAGAAACAACTAAAGATATTTAGGGGTTTGCTGTTGGCTAGTGAATTACTACATACACAAGGCAGAATTCGAACCCTTACACTTGCTTAAGCGGACTAAGTAAACAATTAGGGGATACTAATAATACTTTTATGATGTGTGTGGTTGAGAAATTGTCACATGTTTCATTAAATAAAATTAATTTAAAAATTTTCAAAATTTAAAAACTAATATTTAATCATTGATTATAAAACGAGTAAGTGATATTGTTAATTCCTTTGTGTTTTTTTCCAATTTTTTTCTTCCATAATAATGAGAGAAATCTTCTATTGAGAATAATATATAATAAAAGTTAATTAATTAGGTAGTCACAATACCCACTGCCTATAAAATGAGAATGCAATCACATAGTTTATCATTATTTATTTATTTCTTAAAATGAAGATTTTAAATAATTTACTTTTTTTTCTTTTCTCTTTTTGGTCATGGGGAACCGGAGAATTTACTGAATTTATAATCAAAATTCATAACCCAAAAAATAAAGTTTGGGCTGGAGTGAGTAATTGGAGTGGGCTCAAAACCCCTAAACGATCGTTATTGTGGAATTGCAGCTTTCATTTCAATTGTGGACGAGTCAAATGCAGGAGACCTTGAATTTGAAGAAGCATGGAGATACTGCTTTTCGAGCTAAGGACTTTCTCACTGCCATTAACTGCTATACTCAGGTAATTAAGTGCCCTTTGCCTTAAAATAAATGCACAGAGATGTTTCTACATCATTGAGTAATAATAGGAGCTTGAATGTTGAATCCCTTTGAATATTATTATCTAAAAGAAATTAACTTGCTTCTTTAAAAATGTTTGAACAAAGAAGAGTGAGGACTCAATCATTAATTACATATGAGGTATGTTATATAAAATTTGTTGCTTTTTTAAAACAACCACTTCCAAACTATTGGATGTGATGATCATTTTGATAGAGTAAGAGAATTATTAAGTAGTTGATTAAATGAGAACTAATTATTTAGTAGTTTGAAAATTATTTTCTTATAAAAAAGTTATTTTTTTAGATCATTCAAACAACTTAATAAGACAATTTATTATTAGATAGTGTAATAATTCTAATTTAGTTTGTTCTCCGTCGCACATAAATCGTGTAAAACTGCGTGAAAATTGCTTAATTTTCCACAAGTATGCGACGATTTTTCGCCGTTAAACCTAGTTGTAAAAATAGAAGTCCCGTGCCTCTAAAAAATTCGAAATATTTCTCATTTTTTTAGTCGGTTGAATTGGACAACAACCCCCATCCTATGCTAAAATATTTCTCCTTTTTAAAGTTAGTTTTTGGATTGACTCATGTTCATTTATGATGTCAAAGTCTATCGGATCCAATAGTTAGTTTGTGTGCATGAGTAGATATACCCAAAATGAATACCAATTTGTGGTTGTTTTTTATTTTGATTGTAGTTCATAGATGGAGGAACAATGGTATCACCAACGGTGTATGCAAGGAGGTGCTTATCATATTTGATGAATGAGAAGGGAAATGAAGCATTAGCAGATGCAATGCAAGCCCAAGCAGTGTCTCCAGAATGGCCCACTGCTTTGTATCTTCAAGCAGCTTGTCTCTTCACACTTGGAATGGAAACTGATGCTCAACAAACTCTTAGGGATGCCACTAACATGCAACCCAAAACAAACAAAAATAATTGATGCCTTTTTTGTACATAATTATCACTATCTTTAATTTCTTGTTTATATCTAATTAATGGACTCATGCTTTATTTTATTTCATCTTTTATTTATATTATTTTATTTGGTTAGTCTTTGTATTCAGTTTCATCTATTATATATATTTTTTAATTTTTAATCTTTGGGTTTCTTGGTGGAGGAGTAATGCTGGCCACATACAATTTCTGTTCATATCTTTATAATTACACAAATAATTTGGGATATCTCCATCAAAATTTTTGCATACACTTGGATGTTTAATTTGCTCACGAAATTGTGAAGACATGCCTATCTACTATCTAGTGAATTGGGACCAGCTGCGTTACTCCTTTTTTTGATGGGGAGTGGTCGTCTTAGGTTGAAAATAAAGCAATCGATGAAAATGAATTATTATTCTATGAGGAGAAATAAGGGTGTGTTTGATTTGCGTTTTATTTTCTATTTTCTATTTTCATTTTCAGTGTTTTTTGGATTTTGCGAAGGAAAAAGTGAAAACAATAAAATCATGTTTTCTGTTTTCACTTTTTCCTTCACAAAATTCAAAAAATAAAAAATACTGAAAATGAAAACAAAAAATACAAACCAAACGCACTCTAAAATTTTATATCATACAAAGAAAACATTTTTTTTTTAGTATTTTTCCCCTTCATTGTGATTTTAAGCAACTTTCTCGTTGCAAATAAAACAAGTGTTGTTAATTATAACCTCACACAAATTTAAGTATCATTATTTTTTTTTGTTGCTTTTTTATTGAAAAAAAATAAAGTTTCTTCTTTTTTTCTTCCATCTGATTTCCTATATAGAATAATTCATAGAGATCTCAACTACTGTTATGATCTATTTTTGTCATTTTCTTTTGTTAAGCACAGATGTATCGAACAATGATCTAATGGACCTTAGTCATGAGAGAAAATATACGATGAAAATGAGGGAGAGAGAATGTTCCTTCCGAGGGAAGCACTCGGAAGAACCCGAAGGCTGAATCCGAAAAAGGTGGTTGATATGATGAAGGAATAGCACTAGAATTCCAAAATTAGGATTATGAGTATTCTAGGGCTAATATGGGAGATTAGGGTTTAGAGAATGCGTACCTTAGGGGGTGCTTCCCCTAGTTTATATAGTTGCGGGTGGTTAAGATAAGGACATGATCTCTCTATGAACCTATCGAATCTTTCCCTTTTTGTCTGATCTTTGATCCTATGGGCCAAGTAAATTGGGATTAGTGGATTGGGCCGGTCCGTAACATCTTTCTTTCTTTATCTTTTAGGTAGGGGTGTTAAAAGGCCAAGCCAAGCTAGGCTTTGACTTAATAGGCTTGGCCTGCAAAAAATTAAATTAGCCTGTTTTTGGCCTATTACCTATTATAGGCTTATTTTTTTGGTCTGGCCTGGATTATTTAAAAAGCCTAGCCTGGCCTTAAGCTTGTTTTCTAAGCCTATAATAATAAAAAAAGTGTCTCAATATTTTTTTTGTCTAATTTGAAATTAGACTAGCCCAATAAAAAAATTTCAATAAGTAAGTTGATGTAAATATTGGGCCTATGACTTAATAGACTTGTATAAATTAGAACAAAATAATTGTTTTGAATCAACAAAAACATATATTTTTATAGTATATTTTTATGAAAAAAATAAATGGGCTAACCTATTAGATTTAAAAGGCTTTTTTTATAACTCAAACCTGACCTATATATATAAAAAAGCTTTTATATTTATCTAAATTTATTACATATCTTTAAAAGGTCAAACTTAATAAGACTTAATGTAAGTCAGGCCTAAGACCCTGTTGCACTGCCTAACCTTGTCACACCCTACTTTTAGGATATGGATATATAATAGCCAATACTTAGACATTCATTGTGAAATTTGAGTTCTTTTTTATTGTATAAATTTTTTGTTTTATTTGAACTTTTCGACAAATAATTTAAATCTACAAGGAATAAGACTAGAAAAATTAAATATAAATAAATCAATAAATTAAATAAGGCTACTATATATTAAATAATATAGTATTCATTATAATAAAAATATAAATAATACCACATATTAAAACTTAAATTTTAATGTAGTACATAAATATATAAAAAAGAATTTATCTTTCTATAGTCTATACAATAATTTTGAATGCAAATATCAATTTATATTTTGCAATAATTATAATTTAAAAAATTATAAATTGTAATGGTTGTGTTAACTATAAGTTGTTACATTGATGGTTGGTCGCAGTTCCATAAACAATCTAATTCATGGCAATGAAAACGTAAGTTGTGAGAAAAACAAAAGAAATTGAAACGATCCATCAAATCCATCATAACTCATGATCGAGTTCTTCATTTTGAAGACGCAATGTATGTTCACGTGAGAATCAGCATATTCAACTGAATTCCATGCTAAACACTATACATACATAGTTGCTAGTTACTGCCTTCTAAGTTCTAATTGTATTGCAATATAACACTTTTCTGGAATACTTTTTAATTGGAAATCCACAACCGCATAAGTAGACTTTGCTGAATTGTTGGATCCGCATTTCAAACATTAAGAATTCTATTTGCACTCTATATCTATTTTATATCCGCATACATAAATATTACCTATATTTATATTTTAACGTATATGTATTATGTATTAATAACTAATTTTAATAATTAATTTTAGTGTATAAATAGTATGTGTGAGTTTATATTTATACTTTACTTATAGAATGTAACTTATAAGAGAAAAAAGTCGTATCGTAAGAAAATATGTTATACATGTATCAACTTATATCGTACAGAATAACTTTTCTCATTGAAATGAGTTTAAAAATAATATAAATTACTAATTATTAAAATTGAAAATTATTTTAAATATTTTATATAATTAGTAAAGATATTAAAAGAGCTTAAAAATAATAATTTGTATTTTAATATCAATAAAATATTAAATTATTATAATTTTAAAAAAAAGTATATTTATATATACCATTTCCAAAAAATTGAATTAGTATTTTCTGTATATATCGTATCGCGTCATGTAAACGAAAAACTATAACTATTGAAATATAAGATATTGAAATGAAGTCAAAAAAAACTTTGTAATGAAAGTATTCTTTTTTTTTTCTTTTTGTATTTAAAATATTTTTTTAAATACCTAGTTAAGCTCTACTTACCATACTTAGATGAGATCTTACTAGTTACTAGTGTAAGAGATAACTTTTGAATTAAAAGTAAAAACCAAAAAATATATTTTTTTACAAATACACCACATCACTTTTTCTCTAAACTATACTATAGCCCATAGTCTATCAAAGTTCCTTAAATTCTTGTCCGATTGAAAAACTTGCCTAGGACTAGGAGAGTTACATACCCATGTAAGAATGCACAAGACTTTGAAAAATTATATGCTTTTTAAAAAAAGTGCAGAGAAAATAAAATAAAATAATGTCACTTATTTTAATAAAATAATAAATTAATAATTGAGGAGTAAAAATGCAAGAGTAGATACCTATAAACAGTAATAAAGAACATAGAGTGGAGTCAGCTCAATCCAATAGAGTTCCAGCACTCTATTCTCTCTGTATGTAAATGCAAGGAGACTTCACATGTCTCAAGTCCATAAAAAAATGGTAATAAACAGCTCTTTAATTTTAGCACTAGAAAATATTTTAATTTCAAGAACATTTTTTAGATAAAAAAAAAATCACCTGTAATTCCTAGATCACAAAATTATAAAGTCAGTTGAAATTTTTTTAATTTTTTTGGGGCCAACTTCATTAAAACCCAATCATTTATTTATTTTTGAAAGAAAGATCATAGTAATACTTGGATGATATGTAATACATCTAAAGATTAATTAATCACATTTTTTGTCAATTATATATGACAACATAATTCTGGTTGTCTTATCACTTTTAAATTCTAATAAATCAGCCATTTGAATAATATGTAACTATAAACTAACAGGAGCTAGTAATACAGTCCAACACCAACAATATAATTTACATTTGATCTAAAAATCACATTGATATTAAGCCCCCAATATAACTTAATGAAGTGACATGCTATTTTACTAGCATGTTAATATTATATAACAATGCCAACTATATAGACCCATAAAAAGGCCTCAATTTATAAATAAAAACAGTTAATTCTATAAAGTAACAATCTCTATGGATTTCTAGATTGCCATTTAGCTTTTAATTTCTCTCTTTTCTCTTTCTCTTTCTCTTTTGTTTTTTCCCTATTATGCCACCCCTTAGTATTAAGCTTTCTCTTTCTTTTTCTTTTTTGTTTTTGTAAAAGTAACCTAATTAATAATAATGGCACATGATGATGAGGTGGGGAAATAAATTATGAAGATGGAACATTGAAGTGAAAAAGCCATGATATGACAAATGCAAAGACCATACAAGCAAGGAGAAAATTGAGGAAACGATGGCCATGCCAAAATCTTCTGGTTTCTGATGGTGATGATGATGATGAAGGTGCTGAGATTGTTGTGGATGCTGAGCCTCCAACAGTGACACTATTATTATTGTTGTTAGTGTCATTCAATATCTCTGTTGTGTCCTCACTTGCTGAATACACATTCCTTGCAATTGTGTGGCAAATTTCACAGGTCCTGTCATATCAACATTTCACTTAATCAACATCATTTGATTTATAGTCCTTCTAATGAGTTTAATTTTGATGCACCGACAGTATTTTGACCGTATTTTAGACAATCGGGCAATCACAACCATTCTTTTGAATAACCAATCACCGGGTCAAGGGAAAAGAAAGTTATTTTTGCTAATGTGGTGATACATACTACTGAGTTTGGGAGTAAACTAAGATTTTAGTGCCGACAAAAATGACCATCGTCAAATAGTTTTGAAATCGTTCGGAATTCTTTTTTCGTTTTCATTATTTAGGGTTTAGGGTTTAGCAGTTCTTGTATGAATGGCTGAATATGCAATATCAGTGCAAAATTCTTTTACACAACATATTCAATTAAGTGGCACTTGATTTAACCGCAGTGTATAACTGACATTACATATACATATATATAACCTGCTTGAACCAACTAATTGTTGGTACAATTTACATACTATATACTTCAAGGGAAATATGATCACATTCACATACAAATGGATGATCAAAGTTAATAAACAAACCAGGTAAGGATAGCATTGGCAATGAATGATGCTAAATACATAAAAGGGAGCAACCATATATATATATAAAAAAAAAATTAAAAAAAAAACCTAGGAATTTTCTGATCAAATGTATACTAATCCCTTCAAATTTGATGATGGGTATCATCATTTAACATAGGCATCTAAATGCGAGGGTGTGCGAAACACTCGATAAGATCTAAGAGTAGAAAACAAGAGACTAGTTGTTGAAGGAGCGGATCATACCAAAAATCTAACAGAAAGGTTATCAAATTCATCTAAACAGGTCATGATTTTGAAGATTTACTAGTTTTTCAGCAAATACCTTCCTTGTAGAAATGTACATATGTCTTTGGAACATGACATAGGATCACATGTTAAACCATTAAGCTTTTTGATAAAACTTATTAACAAAGAAAAAGAATGGTATGTTGATTTTTTTTCCCCTACCAATAAAAGCAAAGCACAAAACATGTACTAAAGAAGATTCCCAAAATGGAACAGGTTCTAATTCTGTTTCATAACTTTCATTATTAATTAAAAAAAAAAAAGTTTAAGCTATGTATCATTGATTTAGGAGGAATATTAAGAAGCAAATGGCCACAACCATAGACAAATAGCTAAATCCACCAAAATAGTTAGGTCCACTATCATATACTCAAGAAAGAAGGAAAATAATTAGTGTTTATAATTTTATTTGACTTAGACTTTAGGAATGACTAGTGAAAATTAGGATCAAGATCAGCACAGTAAAAGTTCTATCATATGCAAGACCCATTTGATAAATGCACAAACAAAAATATTATTTGCACATCAAAAATTCAACCATCAAATCAGTCACCAAATATTAGTGTATATATTGTTTAAGTCATTTTCAAGATGTATTTTATATTTCAATATGTATTTTATACTGGTAGTTGATTTTTAGTTTACACCTAGCATAAATCATGCAGAATTTCAAAGACATTTAGAGATATAAACTTGTTTTAGAAAAGAAGACATATATAATATTATGAAAGAAAAAAAAAGAGAATATTTTCTGTTCTAATATAATATGATCAATATCCAAATACAGACAGAGTGAAACTGCTGATATCTGAAGGTTTGAAGCAAGAAAATATTTTTAACCCAAAGTACTACACATTACACAACTAAGATCTGGACATTTGTACTGTCAAATGCAGAATCTTGAGGTACTTAGAACAATTATTTGCACACTAAAAGTCAAAATGCAACCTTACATCATAAAATCAGCAAAATTTATCAGAATTCCTTAATAGTCTTTTAAAAAATCAACATATCCTAGCTGGCAAACATAAGCATCCACTAAGACAGATAAAAATGCATTGATCATAGGAGTGAAAGGGTCAAATCTGAAATCTCTCCACTTTGATTTGTGATAAAGAGAATAAAAAGAGAAGTAGCTTCAGGATTCCTAAAATTTAGAAAAGGGACCAAAGCAGCAAACAAGGAATCCCACTGTGCTTAGAGACATGTCAGCAAATCAGTGGGAATGGCTAATGCTTTACGCTTCTTCTTTTCTATTTTCTTTCTTTTTTTATTTTTTTCAAAATTATTTTCTTTTATATAACATAATCTTCTAAGATATAACTTTCCCTTCTTATGAAGAAACAACTGAACATGCTCCTTAGTACAGTTTTTAACTTTTTCTTCATTTTTCTCTTTATCTCTTCGTTCCATTCATCATCTTCCCAAAATTATATATTAGTTTTGCCAACTAATAAATATTAAATTGATAAAATTGGTACGTTAAAAGATTAAATTTTACATTTATTAGATCTAGGTACATTAAATTTTATCATGTCCCAATTTTATAGACAGGAGGTGTAAGTTGAATTAAACATTTAATTAAACCTTCCAGAATAAATAGTTCAGTTACAGTTCATAATCAGAACCTTCAAGAATCAATGATGGTAACATTCATACAAGGTAAATAAAAAAAAAATTAAAAAGGGAGAAAATTTTATTGAATTAGTAATTCTTGAGGGCTAATCCACAAAATTCTCCCTGGTTTTTTTTCCCCCCTACCATCTTAGTACCCTCATCTAAATGTGAATTCAGTAAGAAGAACACAATAAGGATACAGGGCATGTTCAGTTAAGACTTAAGAACACCAAATTAATGCCAAGTTTAATTTCTAAGACTCACTAACAACTAACAAGTGGCCTATTAAAAAAAGAAAACTTATTAAAAAATAAATACATTTATATTTTCAATGCATTAAATATATTTAAAAAGTTCAAAAAATTATATTATTATATATTTTTTAACAAGTGCCTAATCCTAATTTCTATATATGGTTACTGTAAACCAATTTTGCATCCAAATTTAACAGGTATGTAATTAGCTAATTTTATCTTTGTGACAAAGATGCAAGAGAAAATGGATACAAATCAAATTATTTTGTTCCCTAAAACAATGAAAAATCCAAATAAGGCCAAATAAATATAAAAAAAAAAGGATTGAAGGTGTGTGGTTTTAAAAACACTGACCTGTTACCCTTAATCTTGAACCAAGCCTCTGCACAATTCTTGTGAGCAGCAGCAAGATCATCTTTACAAGAACAACCCAATTCAATTGGAACACCAGATTCAGATTCATTGTTCCCATCATCACTTTCCAAACCAAGGTGGCAAATCCTGCAATCCCTACTCTCAACTTTATTGTTTGTGTTCAAATGCACCTTAATCTCAGGTACCCCACTTTCAATTTCAATCTCAACTGAACA
>JASCZI010181254.1:168573-208469 GCA_036250425.1 Stylosanthes scabra | reverse complement strand
GAGTCGTGGTCCTTTTTCCTGAAGAACCTGAGGACCCATGTCATAACGAAGGAAGGCGTTCTTCTGATATCAGATAGGTCGCCCGCGATCCGTGCTGCATTAGAGGTTGATGACATAATTAATTAGTAAACATAATTACGCTAAATTATATAACGCAAGTATTACCATAAACTAACATGTAATACACTAAGTCAACATTTATTGCCCTACTCTAATATTACCTACATTCATCGTAATTATACAACATAATTGAAAATATAAAAATTTTAGGAAGCAAAACACCAACTAGGGCGCCTGCGATGTGGTAGTCGCGGTTGAGCCGCGACAAACTCTCTACAGCCTGTGGGGCTCCCCCAGCCGGTGCGCCTTGGCCTACTTCCTCGGCCGGTTCGGGAGCAGGCACTGCTCGTGCGGCTCTCCTGGAGCGTCCCCGAGGAGTCATTCTATCACACAACACTAAGGGAGGAAAGAAAGTGCCTAGAAAGGAAAATATGGAAGAGAGAGAGGGGAAAATGAGTGAATCCCGGGTCCTCCTGCCCTTATATAGGCGGAGACCTTATCTCGGGGTCAGTGGCCACGAGATATGTAACTCGGGGTCAGTGGCCCCGAGATACGTTGAATCTAACATGAAAGGGCATATCTCGGGGCCAGTGACCCCGAGATACGTGTAAACTTCATTTCGACGCCACTGACCCCGAGATAAGTAAAGAGTGCTTATTTTCGTAAATTCGTGTACCCGCGCCCATTTGTGTAAATTTTAAATTTTTTATTTATTTAAAAAAAAATCCAGGGTATCATTTTCTTAAACATAAGACTTTTGTCAATTAAAAATTATATATTTTAGAAAAATAATAACTTATTTTGCCATGCTCAATTAAGTCATTTATTTTTACGATAAATTAAAGATCATTTTGATTTCAAATAAAAAATTATTTATATTAATTTTTTGTACTAATTAACATCAAAATAATTTTTATTTGATATAAAAATTAATAATTTTGTTGAATTTAATTTGACAAAATAGATATATAACACCTAACATTACCGTTTAGAAAAATAATAGTGCCTACGTCAGAATAGCATTTAGGCAAATAACAACAAATTTGATCAAATGGGTACGTGTGAAAGGGAGCTTAGAACTTAGAATGGCATGATGATTAGGGCAAAGGGGGCACCCTATTAGGAATGGAAAGAGACAAGAAAGCCTCACAAATTGAAAAGCTCAAAACAAAAGTTGCTGGTAAGAGGGGATGAAACTTCTTTTTTTTGGGTGAGAAAAAGGGGGCAAAGCCCCATGAAACTTCTACTCCTACTTCAAGTGCTATTCAATTCCTATAGTTTATAGAATCACTAGTGCTTCAGTCTAGGTTTTGGAAGCCCTACAAATCATGAGCAAATTTTTTATTATTTCTTTGGAAGCTTTTACTACTTGGTGGAATTTGGAACACCTTTCACTAAAGTCATCTATACCTGAGATTTAATAAGACTCCAACCTCCTCCTTCTTTTTTTTTAATCTCTTATTCTTGTTGTTCCTTATATATTTAACTGTAGTAACAACCTATGGATTAAACAGAGAAGATAAAATTAGTAAACTAATTATTGCTGGAATAAATTTATAATATTAGATATTATAAATATATAATTATAGATATTATATATAAAATTATAGATATTAAATTAAATAAAATAATTTTAAATTATAATTATTTACTTCTAAAAATAAGGGTCTCCAAATTATAGCATAAATGAGATAAAGTTGGATGGTAGAGAAAGAGAAAAAAAAGAGGTGTTTAATGCGAGTTAAGTTGATTTGCATTGTAAAATCAATATAAATCGTATCATTTTGATTTTATTTTTCAATTCAATCCATAAATCATATCCAAACTATCACTATTCTATTTGCATTACACTAATTTGAATTTATTTTTAAGTCTAGTATAATTCAAACTATGCAATTATTTTTCACAAAAATTTAGATTAGATATATAAATCTTTTGTCATTTGATTTCCAGTATCATCTAAAAAAAAAAAAAAAGTTTATGAAACGGAGTCAACGTTGTTGCTAGCAAATAAGGGACAACAACTAACCTTCGAGGAGGTAATATCAAGATCCCCGGTGTCATCCTCAACCTTATCGACATCCACTATAGCGTCGAGCTCACTTCTGGAGACTTCTCCATCAGTTGCCTCCGCGAGGGTGACAACCACCCGCGTTGCTGATGAGATCTAATGGCCCTTTGCCAAGGACGAAACTGTTGTCAAGGTTGATGATTCTCACTACTAATTCTGTTTCCCAAAGAAGATCGGCGTAAACATACGAAATATAAGAACGGTTCCGATCTGTTGAGCTACGGATTGACGATTGTATCTTCTTCCTCCTTATTCTTTTTCTGCTTTGGTCAGTTTCGAATGATAACTTTAGTCAATTTTAGATAATAAGAACTTATTGACTTAGCTCTCTAATGCTAGTTTCGTAGCACTGTTAAAAAATAAATGTACAATAATATGCGGTTTTTATCCATCAAACTAATATCATCTTCTAAAGTTTTTAATTTTAATCTTTGAAGTTATTTTTATTTGGCTTTTAAATTGATTTAGTTATTGTAGCCGAGACCTAGCACAAATGGAGGATCATTTGGCCTCCTAAATAGCTACACCTGGATTCTAGTAGAGAACTTAGGATTGAGGTTGTCCAATAAAAAAAAATTGATTTAGTTATTATATCTCATAAGTCTTGGAGGATGAGACAAATCTTCAAAATATGTATCTACACTTTATTTCTATGCGTTACATTCTTTTCTTTGAATAAGCCAGTAGGCTTTGAATTATGCGTTACATACTAACATTAATTCTTTTCCTTTTCTTATATTTTGTTCCCTTGGCTTAAAATAAAGGCCTAATATCATGATATTCTCAACCTCAAAGGAAAAGATAGATTGAGGTGCTTTAATTTGTATTTGTTCTTTTTTTAGGGTTACATTTGGCATGCCTTTATTCTTTAAATCGAAAAGGAGCAACATGGTATATTTCGTAAGTGAAAAATGGGAAAAGCTAAGATTTGCTATCTTTATTGTCCAAAAACTTTCATGGTTTTGACTTAGTAATTATTATCTATTTATTTAGTGTCTAACTGTCTAATATCTAATTCTAATTCTATTTATAATTTCCATCCCGCTAGAAAAATGATAAAAGCCATCGTTATTTTAAATAAAAATAATGTCACGGAATCAACATTAGGCGAGCTAATGAGTAAAATTAGAAAAATAGTTGGTTGTAAAAGAGAAAAAGAAAAAATAATATTGGCTTCCTATTATCTCCCTAATATTGGCTACTAAGACTTTCTCTTTAAATAAATAGAATAATGCTACGGAACCAACGTTATTATAAGGGTAATGCTATTTGAATAAGTGGTTTTGGCCAACCAAGTTCAACAAAGTGATTTATTTCTATGCGAAATAGAATATTATTTCGATGTCAAATACTATAAAAAGTTGCACATAAATAAAGTTCTATTTGACATCGAAATATTCTTCTATTTAGTGCAGAAATAAATGACTTGGTTGACGAAAACACTTGTTCATATAGAATTATTGAAATTGAAATTATAATATATTTTTTTATATTATTAAACATAGTTTGTAGGGTCATCTTTCAATAATTCTTGTTAGGTAAAGAATGGAATATTTTATGGAATAATGTTCAAATTGGTTCTTGAAAAGATATTGCATCATTTAAATTGGTTCCCAAAAGATTTTGTTAGTCATATTAGACTTTGAAAAATGTAATTCTTAGTCAAATTGATCATTCTACCAATTAAATGACATGTGTTACAAAATGATTGGTTGATAGATGACACGTCATCTAATTATTTTGTGACAATTAAAAATGACGTGTCATCATCTTATTGGTAAAATAACCAATTTGATTGAAGATATTATCTTTGAAAAACTAACATGACTAATAAAATCTTTCAAAAACTAATTTAAATAACACAATATCTTTTTTAAATAACAATTTAAACATTATCCCAACATTCTATATTAACTAGACAAATTTTAATTCTCTATCTTAATTGTTAACGTGAGTAAAACTATTGAAATAAATAAATAATAAATACTTGATCAAATCTAATTAAACTATAGTAGGCCTAACTTGTCAATAAAAAACAGAATTAGTTCGATTGGTGCAATTTATGCTGCTAAAGTTTTCTTTTTCCATTATTCTGGTTCGAAACCCTATATATAACAAAAAAAAAAAATTAGTAGGCCTAACCTCTTTAAATTCATTTTGGATAATGGATACCAAAACTAGCAAAATTGGATATAAATTCATATTTCAATTTCCAGAACTAGCGTTCTAACTTTTAATCAAATGAAAGTTTATATAAATATGACTGCATAACTGGATTGCTGCAACAAATCAAAGTTAACTTCCACTAGCTATCGGTCTATCCAACCATTTTTGTAGGTGCAAATTCATGAGAAAATTCCAAAGTTCCAAAACAATAACCGAACAAAATATGTTCTAATCTTTGATGAGCTAAGACTATCTAAGTTTCATCTTTTAGAAACATGTTTTTTTTATTTTATTATTATTATAACACATAAAAAATATGTTCAACAATAAAAAAAAATCTTCTAACATTATAACCAAACATAGATTTATGTAATGCTAATCTAAATGAGCCAAATAGTAATGGCAATGGAGATCCATGGGTCTGGTTCCTTTCTCCGTTCCTCTTCCTCATTTATATTTTTGCCCTTCTCTTCGCTCAATTCTCGTTACAGGTCCTTGTTAAAATATTTCCGTATAGAAAGTAAATATCAATGGGTATTAAAGTTTGATAAATTATTTTATAAATACAACATAATTAATAATTATAATAATTTAACAGAATCCAATATAAATTATTCAATACAACTAAATTTAACATATTAACTTTTAAAACATATAAATACAATATAAATTTAATATAATTTATCACATTAATTGTTAGATTTAACATAAATTTATTATAAATTGAACATATATAATTTTTTTATTTTAGTGAGAATTTAGTAGATCCCCACAGAACAGGTACGTCAATTTTTGCTCCGTCCCTGTTTATTCATGGGGCGAGTCCCCGTCCTTGCGGGGATTTAACGACCCCTAGCTCTTTGTCGCAATTTTTTTGACAAATTCCCGCGGAGACGGGTAAAATTACTATCCTAAAACCGAATATGTATGTTTCTTGTTACATTAAAACTTACTCATAATCAATCTTTTTCTTAATTCTTATCTCGTTCCCAACAAACAAAACAAAACAAGTGGACCTAATTAATACATTGTGAAAATTTGAAATATAATAATGCTAATGACCAGAAATATAGAATAGGAAATAAATAAGAACATGAATGAACAAACACCATATACTTATATAGATATAAGTCTAAATGGCGAAGGATATTTGAGTTCCAAAATTGTGAAAAAGTTCCAAAGGCAGAGACGAAGGCATCAATTGCAAATTGGAACTTTGCAAATCTCAAAATGTTGTTACCTTCAGCAGAAAACAAATTGTTAATGTGTGAGTTCACAATCAAACACAGCAAGTGTGAAGTGTGTGTGTGTGACTCTTGAGTTGCTTATGGCTCTTGCCTCTTTAGATTCAGTGGTCCTCACTCCTCACCATCGCCATGCATGTGTTCACTTTTAATTAGTTGCAGTTGGGCCACTGCACCTCTGCACCACCGTTTTATGAATTTTTATTTTGTCTTTTCTAAATTTTATTTCCTCAGAGGATTTATGAAATTTGTTGTTTTTCTTCTGCCATTGCTATTTCTAAATACCAACTAATCTAAACAATACTTTCTGACTTGTCTTATTAAAATTTTATGTTATATCATAGTAACTCATAATTATTTCAACCAAATTTTAGGTTTTTTTTGTTTGTGTGAATGTAAATTAATTATATAAATACCATGTTAAACATAATTTTAAATAATTAATATGTAATTTATACCAAACTCGTTTGGGTGAGTTTTTATATATGAAACTTATTTTCAAATGATTCTTTTTTTAAAATATTTTAAGAAGATAAAATTAATTTTATGTTTGGATATTTCTCTTAAAATATCTCTTTATTTATAAATTATATTTTGTTATAACAATATAAAAATACTGTTTAGTTTATTTATTATAGAAAAATTACCAAAACTACCTACAAAAGATTCTAACGCTGACAAAACTAATTATGAAAGAAAGAAATTAGTTTTCTACCAATGAAAGATGGAATTTATTTAACAAAACTACAAAAAATGTCATCCAAAACTATCCAAATTCAATAGTTCATTAATGAATTTTCGGTAGTTTTGTGGATAATTTTTGTATTTTTTCCTTTATATTAAAGCATTTTTTAATGTACAAATATCTTTGTAATTTTAGTTTCCATTGAAATTTTTTTTCAGTCTTACACAAGGCGGGATTCGAACCCCCGACACTTATTTAAGCGGATTAATGAGCTGACCACTAGACCAACCCATATTTTTATACGGATGTAAAGTTGGGACCTGGAGTTTCTTTTATACTCCGTTGGAAAACCTGTTCTTTTTGGGATTTTGTTTTTCGGTCCAAATGTTTTGGACGGAAAACCCACACCGTTCAGCCCAATTTATTTTTGCAATCTGTAGAAACGACTTCGTTTTGGATCCCAAGTAAACAAAAACCCTAAAGCCCAAAAGGAAACCCCAAACCCTAACTGGCTCAATTTCTCTCCACTCTCTTCGTCTTCAATTCTTCTCGATTCTCACTGACACGCGAAGTAGCTCCCCCCCGCTTCGCCCTCCTCCTCTCACCGCCATATATTTTTGAATTTGTGTAGCTATTTCTTATTATTTTGGACAGGATCATCGAATACTCTGCCTAGGGTTTTTGCGTTGAAAGAGAGAAGAAGAAGATGAGTAGAAGCTTGGGGATTCCAGTGAAGCTTCTTCACGAGGCTTCGGGTCACGTTGTCACCGTTGAGCTCAAAAGCGGAGAACTCTACCGTGGCAGCATGATTGAGTGTGAGGACAACTGGAATTGCCAGCTCGAGAGCATCACCTACACTGCCAAGGTTCACATTTTGCCCTAATTTCGCTAAATTTTAATAATTTTTATGTAATATATGCTTCATAATGAGGGTTGTTGCTGAATTTTTGGTTGATTTTGTTTAACCTGCTTCAGGATGGAAAGACATCTCAACTTGAGCATGTGTTTATTCGAGGAAGTAAAGTTAGGTATGGATGGATTGAATCATGTTATATCTTTCTGCATTCTATTTTTCTAACTAGGGCTATAATTGATGAGATTTTTTATTTTGGGGGCAGGTTTATGGTCATACCAGACATGCTTAAGAATGCTCCTATGTTTAAGCGGTTGGATGCAAGAATTAAGGTACATTTTTTTTTAATGTTTTGATTGAATGCTTTATTTGTTATTGTTGTTGTTGGCATTTTACACTTTGTTGAATCTCTTGTAGGGCAAGGGTGCGTCCCTTGGTGTTGGTAGAGGCAGAGCAGTCGCAATGCGAGCAAAGGTATTTTTCCTTTCCTTTTCTTATAGATTTCACTCTCTTGCTATGATTTGGATAGGGGGGGAAAGTGATGGGATTAAAGTGGAATTGGATGAATGATGTTAGGTTTCATAGCTTCGATATTTTAAAATTAGGATAGGATAGAATGATATTGAAAGAATAGAATGGAGGGTGGGTAGGGATTTGGGAAGCATGTAATTTAGAGAAATTGTGTTCCATACTTTCGTTATTTATTCCAAATTGTTGTTTTGGTTGAAGGGTTTGTTGATTATGTTGTGTAACTGAAATATGTTGCTTATGTAGGCTCAGGCTGCTGGCCGTGGAGCTGCACCTGGAAGGGGTGTACCGCCTGTCCGCAGGTGATTGCCATTGGCATAGTCTCTAATCTGCCCTGTCTGTTGGATGTGATGTTTAAGCTTGTTGTAGAAGACTCATGGTATGAGAGAAACTCCAATGGAAGTTATATGAATGTATTCCTTACAGTCTTTTCCTTCTAGGATAATTTTGTATTATGTTAAATATTGAACCTTTTGTTAGATGCCTTTGTTACTAGTGCTCTAAATAGAATCTATAAAATGGTGTGCACTTTACTCTCTTCAACACTTTTCCCTTTTGGTGCCATCTGATATGTGCATTGGGAACAACTTCTGTGTTCTTAGCCTCAAAATTTTCCCGTGTCTATGCTTGGTAGAATGGTGAAGGGGGAATGGTCGGGAAAGGAATGGCCAAATGCAATTGAAGTGGCTTTGGTCTTGGAATACTTGTAGAGAATGGGAGCGATTAGGGTCTAGGGTTGTTTTGGGTTAAATCATTTTTTGCATAACCAAACAGAGGGGTGGCATCTATCCATGAACTAATTTCCCTTGCCTCTCCTTACCTGCCACCATATCATTTTTAGCCATCTCAATTTATGGTATTGCTCTCTTCAAAACAATGCTTCTCTTTTATAAGTCTTTTTGCTTATTATTCACCAAGCCATGTCTCCTCCTTTGTTAATGTGATCTAATATAGTATATAGCGCCTTCGCCCTTATCCAGCACATGAATTGGCCATTACCCAATTTTTAAATATCCAGCTACTGTGATTGATTAAAGATGGTCTACTTGAATAATTGTAGGGGAGAATGCAGAAACTTACTTTGAGTAGTTAGTGTTAACTTTAGGAATTCAGTTAAAATTATTAGTTCTTGAAGTTAGTGGCAAAAACTCATATTTGTTCTGGCATTTGGAAGACTGGAGCACATAATTGTTTGACCTTTGTTTCAAGCCGAAGGGTCGACATTAACTGAGTTTGATTTACTAATTAACCATGTGATCTCTTTTTGATAATCATGAAGAATAGTTACACTTAAGTTTAATAAAGAGCAAATACTTTAAGATGTGTAAGGATTTATCAGGTTCTTTGCTCATAACAACTATGCATTAAAGGTTAAGAATCACATCCCTTAGCATAAGTGGTAAGTCCCGGGTTCGAATTTTGAGGGCTATATGTATGCAGAAGGGGATAATATGACCCACATCAAATCCCTTGAAAGGGGCACTCAATAAGGTGTCTAGACTTGCCGTTTAGGATATCCTCCTAAAAAAAAAAAAGGTTTTGTTAAGCAAATATTTGGTGGCTGAATCCGTTAATTGGATTTTTGAACAATGTATACCATATATCTATCCAAAACAAAAAAAAATGTATACCATATAAAATGGTTTATATAGGATCTTCCCACTTTCCCAGGGAGTATCCCCATATTGTTAATGATCCAATTCAATGCATCATTCAAAGTTTCTGAGGTGAATTCGTCCCTTTCCCTAATTGCAAACCAAGTAATGGCTTGAACCACCATGTGGGGCATTAGTACTTGCAGAAGTAAATTCTTGACATAAAGCAAAGTAGAAAAATAATAACTATGGTGTCTACGCTACAGCATAGACAAGACCATGCATTAGAGATGAGCATGGTAAAAGATAAAAAAGAACAGCTAGCTGTGGACCATGTAACATTTAAAATGCAATAATTCATCTTTGTCCTTTTTTTTAATATATCAAAGGATTTAATTTTCATTCAAAGGTTCTTTTTATCTTTTCATGCTATTTAATTTTTTTTAAGTGTTTTACACTCTTGTATTTTAATCTAAAATTTGAAGCGGATTAGATTAAATTTAAGAGTAAATGCCCCTTTTAGTCTCTAACCATTTATCTCAAGAACCTGAAAATAATATTTACTCCAAATTTAATTCAAATAGTTATATATTAGTATATTTTTAGTTATATATAGTTTAGTTTTAACAATTTATAAAGATTATTAAATTATTAACTCATTAGTATATAAATAATTTATAGTGTTAATCAGTTCTTTAATCGTTTGGAAAGCAATGAATATTGTATAATTATAACAAAAATCAGTTGACAATATTGAATTGTGGAGTAAATATCTAAAAATGGAATAGATCCTTTTAACATTTTCGTGTTGGGTAGATAAGACTTTAAAGACTTTTTTAAATTATGGAGTGGATCTTTGAAGAATACAAACATTGACAGCTTAGATCCTTCTTCCTTCAATCACTCTTCCGTCCAAATCATATGCCACACACACATGAATTATTAGCCTGTTTTCGTGTCAATTTCTTCATGTTATAGTTAGTTAGGATTTATTATTGTCTTAGTTCGAGATTCTTAGGAACTTTATTGTTCATTTAGGTTATGTTCCAACAAGGATATTTTTGTCATATTTCAAAATTCTTAAGGACTCATCAACTCTTGAGCTGTCTATTTTGGGTTATGAAATGTTGTGTTGATATTGTATGTTATGGTATTTGCACTTTGCTAATACATTGTCTCATTACCCAGTTTATTTTATTTTTTTAATTATTGGCAAAAATTGGAAGGAAAAAAAAACCTTATATGCCGAAATACCAAGTCTATCATATGAGTTAGAGTCAATCTCACGAAACCACTTGTCTTCAAAATTTAAGTTGATAGAAGGAAATAATATGCATGATGATATATCTAACACTCAAAATAAACATAATATCAAGAACAAATCATTAACATTATTATATTTTTTCTAGATATATAATATCTGATAATATTTTTTTACCAAACTACTATAAACAAAACTAAATATTCGTCTATTGCGGGTTTTTATGGTAGGTCTGATTATTCTGGAATGAATTATTTAGTTAGAAAAATATGTAAATTAACGTGTATAAAGATAGATATAAATATATGCAAATGTATATTAAAAAACAAATATCCTTAAAACAAGTTTGTATGTAATGTTAAGTAGTATACATTGAGAATAATTGTATAATAATTAATAAGGTAAATTGAAATTCAAATATTTTATTTCTGGTGTAGGTAGCGGAAGTCATTTAATAATTCAACAAACAAAGATTACAATAGTTGATGAGCTTATATATATGGTACCTTAACTTTCTCATTCAGATGCAGAACATTGGTAAGCATAATATAAAACATTATTATTATTTGTTAGTTTTCTTGTAAACACATAAACCCACAGTACTACTAGTACTAGTCCTCCAATGGAAGAAAACAACACAACAAGAAGAAGAAGGAACAACAACAATGTTGTTTCTTCTTCTTCTTCTATGTTGGTATTCATAGTTTGTTCTGTTTTGATAAATTGTCCACAAGCTGAAGCAGCAAGAGCGTTCTTCGTATTCGGGGATTCTCTTGTTGACAATGGCAACAACAACTTCTTAGCAACCACAGCTCGTGCTGATTCATACCCTTATGGCATTGACTCTCCTTCTCACAGAGCCTCTGGTCGTTTCTCCAATGGCCTCAACATGCCTGATCTTATCAGTTAGGTTCTCATATATATTACTAATATCTTACTCAATTCATATGAATTTAAAAACTATGTATTGGTATTTTAATCTTTAAGAGAAAAAAAAGTGTTTTAGAAGGAAAAAAACACTAAATATTACTTCTATTTCATTCGAGGTCACGAATTCGAGTCATGAAATTAGTGGCTAATATAATTATTAGTTTAGATTTTCTGCATTATATTTTTGGGTATAATGTTTTTTAAAATCATGCATTAAGGCGAAATGTTTGTGCACGGGGTGTCTTTGTAAATAATATTTAGGAGTAAAATTTAAATTTTAAGTTTATTAGCTTAAAATGCTGATTTAAGGTGAATAGTTCAGTTTGATAACCTCATTTGTATGTTCTTCTGTAGTTTTCAAGTTCTTGTTCAGTGTTAAACCATTTTAGTTTTGTGTATATAAAATATCGTATCAAGTGCTCTATACCAAGTGTTCGAGTATTTTTAGCCGTTATTTTTAAATTAATTACAATTATAAAATATTTTATAATTAAGATTAACTATTAAAGACACTGAAACACGTGATATTATGGAACACTTCATAAGTTTTCTATAAAATCATCTTTGTAATAAGTTTTTATGCATATATATGTATGTAGGTGAGAAAATAGGGTCAGAACCCACATTGCCATATCTGAGTCCACAGCTTGATGGGGAGAGGTTACTAATTGGTGCCAACTTTGCTTCTGCTGGGATAGGAATTCTCAATGACACTGGAGTCCAGTTTGTAAGCAGTAGTCTACAATATTTTTAAAAAAAGTTTTTCCAGAAAAATATTTGAAATTCTTTTGGATCAATTTCAGCACGTCACCAAAAAAAAATTTCAGCTAAATTTTTTGAAATTATTCTTTTATTATAAATTCTAAACCTTAAAGCCTAAAATCTAAATTTTAATCTTAAACCTTAAAAAAAATGAAGACTAAAAAATAATTTCATAATAAAAAATACAAGAATTTTATTTACACACCAAAATCAACAACTGAAAATATATGAATACATGTGTAGTTTTAATATTTTTAATGTGTATTTTATATTTTAATTTGTATTATATATCAGTGATTAATTTTGATGCTGATTTTGTTGTGCAAATATCATAATCCTAACAAATTATCTAAGAATACTAACTACTTAAAAAATAGTCTCATATACTTACTTTTATATGTAATAACCAGATAACCAGATTTTGTTACTGTGCAAGTGTTAAAATTTTCAATGAGTAGATATTGTGCCATAAATAGTAAAGGTTGTAGCCAAGGCCCAAGAGTCAATAGTAATAGAAGTATTTCTTTCCCCTCTCAAATTATAACTACCTACCTAACAATTTATTATGAGCAGTTAATTTTTGCAAAAGTAAATGGTAATTTTAGAAGATTTAAGAAGTTGATTTTGAATTTGTTGTGTATTACAGATAAACATAATAAGAATTAGAGATCAATTAGAGTACTTTAAGCAGTATCAAAGAAGGGTGGCAGCACTAATTGGAGAGAAAGAAGCTGAAGATTTAGTGAAGCAAGCACTGGTGCTTATAACATTAGGTGGCAATGATTTTGTGAACAACTATTACTTGGTTCCCTTCTCTGCAAGATCTCGACAATTTGCTCTTCCTGATTATGTTGTCTTCCTCATTTCTGAATATCGCAAAATTCTTGAGGTATACTTGCTTCTCATTCTACTTGGTTGGGTGAATGTTCAAATTGGTTTTTCGAAAAATTTAAAATTGAATACTTTAATTCTTAACAATTTTTTATTATTTTAGATGTTACCGACGAGTGATCATACGGAAAACGGATTAATTTTTTTATAATAATATTTTTTGAAATATAATTTTCTTGAAATTTATTTATCTAAAACTTTTTAAAATAATAAAATTTTATTAGAAATTAAAATGTCTGTAGGTTAAAATCCAATTTAAATGTTTATTCTTGATGTTTCATTCCTCCTTTTGAATTAAATTCCTCTAAAATTAATAATCATTTTTTTTAAAAAGTAGTATTTTAATTTTGTTAAATTAAAATGATAGAATCGACAAATAATAAAGGCTACAAAATCAAGGATAATTAAAATATTATTTTGTCACTTTACAAATTTAACATTAGAGGATTTTTTCATAACTATATATACCAATATAGAACAACAATTGCATTAAAAGGCAAATAGTTTTTGTTCTAAGTAATTAACATGATAGAGATGTAGGCTTCATAAGGCAATGAAGAGTTATAATGATGAGGCAGAAATGGTTGTTGAAACCTGCAGTGATTGGGCCGGTAAATATTAAAATTCACATGAATTCCATCATCAATATTCATCTCCTAATAATTAGGATACTCAGTAAGCCGTACTATTCATTTATCATAAATTCAGAATCAATTTTCTCTCTTTTCAAACTCCGAATTTACTTCACCCAAAAAAAAAACTCCGAATTTAGCTTATTAATTTGCTTAAGCAAATGTCAGAATTCGAATTCTGCCTTATGCATGTAGTAAGTTATTGATCGACGATAAACCATTAAATAAAATCCAAATTTACGACAGATTAGTTATTAGTTTGCCGGACTTGGAATACACTTTTTAAGCATATGAACGTGTGGATGCAGAGCCTGTATGAATTGGGAGCAAGAAGGGTTCTGGTGACAGGAACAGGGCCACTAGGATGTGTTCCAGCAGAATTGGCACTTCACAGTGCCAATGGAGAATGTGCTGCTCAGCTTCAAGCTGCTGTTAACTTGTTCAACCCTCAATTGGTCCAGCTTATTAACCAACTCAACTCTGAAATTGGATCTGATGTTTTTATTTCTGCAAATGCCTTCACAATGCACTTGGATTTCGTTAATAATCCACAACAATACGGTATGTGTCTATGTATCTTAAATAATCATGCAATTTTACTTCTTCTTTTTTAAAACGATAGTTGTTTTTACTATTTTAGATTGTTCGTTAAAAAATTTAATTTATCTAAGATAACTGGTGGAAGTATTTCTTCTTGACAATTTAATTAATTTGTAAAATTATCTTAGATAATTCACTTAATATATATCTAAAATGATATATTTAGTTTAATATCTATAATTTTATTTATATAACATTCATATATAATTATAAACTTACTTTATCTAATATAATCTAATTATTCTAGTAATAATTAAGAAATGTAAAATACAGTACTAACTTTCTATTTTCTTCATAATATTTTTTTTATGAGAAAGTATTTTTAGTAGCTAATATCTTTTTAATCAATAATTTAATCTTTTATCGTTGTTGATCTAGTATTATTATTTTTTACAATGATCTATTTTTTTTGCTATTTCGAATGATGTGTTTTCTATTATTTTTCTTATTTATTTTCTATTTTAGATGATTAGTCATCTATTAATTCGAATAATCTGGTTTTGCATTGTTTTTTATTTTTTTTTCTATTAACTGATATTCTATTAATTATATATTATATTAATTAGTGGTTTGAATAGATATGTTCATATTGAGAAATGAGAAGCATCAAAAAGGTTGTTGAATGTATACAGGATTTGTAACATCAAAAGTAGCATGTTGTGGTCAAGGAGCATACAACGGAATAGGGCTATGCACACCAGCTTCAAACTTGTGCCCAAACAGAGATCTCTATGCGTTTTGGGATCCTTTCCATCCCTCTGAGAAAGCAAATAGATTGATCGTTGACAGATTCATGACGGGTTCCACTCAATACATGAGCCCCATGAATCTTAGCACTATTATGGAGTTAGATTCTAGGACCTAATTACCAATATTAATCATCATATGTGCCAATATTTATTTACTTCTTCCTTTTGGTGTGTGTCTTCACAATGCCAAAACATACATTATTGCATTATTCTTGCAAGTTTAAGCCTTTGTTGTTAAAACTCTCTTGAACCAATAGATATGTTAAATGGATTTTGATTGATGGTTTAATTTTTCTTTCTATACTTTTATTAGTACGAAAAGGTCAGTAGTCATAGGTTTTTAATCGAGTAATAATAGATAATTATAATTCAAAATTATCATATTTAATTTAACATCTATAATTACATTAAATAACAGTTATAATTATATATTTATAACATCTAATATTATACATTTAATTCAATAATAATTAATAAAAGAAAATAAAAGTCAAAATAAGAAAGTCATGACTATCTATAGGTTAAATTTTTCTTTTTAATCATAGGTAGCCTTGACTTTCTTATTTTGACTTTTATTTTCATTTATTAATTGTTGTTGAATTAAATGCATAATATTAGATGTTATAAATATATAATTTCAAATATTATTTATATATAATTATAGACGTTAAGTTAAATATGATAAGTTTAAATTATGATTGTTGAAAATTTACAGTGAGTTAGAGAAGGAGGTCGAATCTGAGTACTCTTTATGGTTAAATAGACAAGTGAAAGCTTACTGTTAAAATTCGTCTAGTTGAATTACAGGAGAAAAAATGAGTATGAGTTTTGTCTTATAAAATGCATCAGAACATAAAATGCAGAACTCAAATAGATCACCAGCATGTATCTTACTTCGGCTACCTTCACTGCAGCCTACATCCAGTTTTCATCACAACCATGGTACAATTCTAGTATCATTTCAATAAATTATAAACACAAATTCAAAAGAAAACTACACTTGCCTTAATCAAGGACTTTTAACCTAAGCTAACCTAGTTTAGAAATTAACATGAGTGTCATCCCAACTCACAAGAGAAACCTCTTAGACTCATGAAACAAAACAAAAACTATTCTAAAACTTAGAATGAATTTTAAACAATTACTTTTTCTTAAGACTTATATTCTTGTCTTTTCTCTTATGACTTTTACTGATTCCTCACTACATGTGACTTACCACCATGAAAACAAAAAAGTTAAGTGTAGAAAAATAATATAAAAACATTTAAAACATTAAAGGAAAAGATAACAAAATTTGAAATTCTAATAGCTCTAAAAATTATGAATAAAATGCTCTCTCAAATAATGTGTGTATTCCCCTTGCTCTTCTTTTGGCTTAATATGCTTTTATATATATGCGTTACCTTCAAAATGAGATCCTTTTGCAATTAAAATCCTGAGCAAATCTTCATTGATTGAGCAATCCAAAATTGGAACTGTGTAATGGCCAAGAATTAAATTGCAAAACTGCTGCAATTGCAAAATGTAATAGTTGCAGCAAGGTAATGGGATTACCTTCCTTTGCCGTCCTTTCTTGCTTTTTCCAACCTGAATCTACTTGCCTAATCTTGGCTCTTTATTTCATTATTTGGCTTCAAGGATGAATCTTCTACCTTTCATTTCATTGTGTGAATCATTTTTAAATATTTTTATGAAAAAGATTTCCCTTTTTCCCTCCCATGTGTCAAAACCGTGACTGCCTTCCTTCTCAATGGGTGCATAAAAATTTTGCAACAAAGCAAAGAAACATTGTATCAATATGGGCTAACAATCAATGAATTTTATGGCAACAAAATTGGGCTTTATGGCCAAAATATATAGCACAATAAATTAAACACACTTTGAACTTTTTCAATCCAATTAAATACTATATTTTTATGATTATCAATAATAAAATTATTTTCTAAACTCAACAGTTATCTATCATTATTTTATTAGTACTCTGTTAGTGTGTTATCATAATCACGTGTGACCTAATAACTCATTCTTTTATGATTTAATTAGGGGATTTAGAGTTTTTTTTTTGGTGACAAGGGGATTTAGAGTTTAAACTATAAATTCCATTTTGTCTATGAAAATTATTCTTGCTGCAACTAGCTATTTATCTTTAGATACACTAGAATATTTTCATTAGATCGCGACGGTTTTTCAGCTGTTTAGCGGCGATTTTGTTCAACTGCCGAAACAATCACCGCGAAATAGTTTTTTGTTTTGCGGCGGTTTAGAAACAACCGCTATACGTTGTCTTATGTTTATTTTTTAAAACCGCCGCTAAACACCACCTTTTAAAAAAAACTAATTTTCATTGAAGTGTGTTCCTCTACGACGCATCAGCAGTGCTACACACTAGTAGACTCTCATTCGAACCTGGGACATAAGAGTCCAAACTCCTCCCACATGCATGTCTTTCACCAAGCCAACCCAACATTCGATACATATAACGCTATACTAATTATACATATGAAAGCCACTATAATATTCATGTTGTGCATTATTTTGAATGAAGTGAAGTGAATTAAATTATTGATATTTTCATTAAGAGGTATAATTAATCTATGGTTTATATTTTTTTTATTATTTATAAATTTTTTTTGTTAATTCTAAAAATTAAAGTCATCACTTTTTAATTAATTAGATTTGCATAATGTGAAATATTATTTTTATCATTTAAATTTTTTATTATAATGTGAAAAATAGTAACTAGATGCTAGTAAACTCATTTTCACATTAAGTTATATAAAAATAGATTTTTTATTAGAGATAATTGTTGAACTTGGATGAAGTTACTTTATTATATGTTTATTGCAGTTTATTTTATTCATTTAAAATCATGTTAGTTGTTGATTTGCTTTTAAGTTAAGCATTTTTCAACCTACATAAATAATAAATATAAAATTAAGCGCAATTTGTCATGTTATATTATTGTCTTCTAAATTTTAAATATTATTTTGATTACATTTGATAATATATTTTAAAATATTTATGTTTTGCATATTTTAGCTTTTTACAAGATAACATTACTCAATTAAAAAAAAAACTTATTGAAGGCACTACTATAAATAGCAAGTGATGGTCCGTGGTGAGAATAAGAGATATGAGTTGAGATGGCGGAGGCGGATGCAGAGGCAGGAGTCCGGGACATGAAGCGACGGAGCAAAGAGAGTCAGTTGGGAATGGATGGATTAGGCAATTAATAAAGGAGAGTGGTCGACGATACTTTTACCGGTGATAGTCCTCCTGAACATCCGCCGAGTTAAAGTACGTCGGAGTATTCTCCAATAAATGACCAATGCTGAGATATGGCCACCTCAGTCCAATGATCCAATACCGGGTCAATATTTACACTTTTAGAGTTTATTTACTATGAATATGTAATGTACGAAGTCTTTTTTTAATCTATTGTGATAAGTTGTGATTTCATTAGTCTTGTTTAATTTGCATTTCTTGTTTGTAAATAAAAAAGATAGTGAAAATGTAATGTACGAAATCTTTTTTCAATTAAATTTTGGTTTCGCTTAGTTGTTTCTATTTTCTTGTTTATGCTTTTTAAAAAAATTATGTAATATGGATAACTTTTTGTACGTTATATCATTCACATTGACTTAGATCGTTTGAGAAAAATATAAAACAACTCTGTAAATACATAGATATGTACATAAATACATCAATACAAAGTTGGGATGTTACGAATATATCCTAAACCCTAAACCCTAAACCATAGCGTAGTGCATAAAATAAAACACATGAATAAAATGGAAAGCTGAAGATAAGGTCAGAGCAGATGTTATTCAAAATGATATATCTAGGTCTGGTGCTTGGGATACAAAGGCATAATTGATTCAAAGGTTGGAGATGATGTTACGCCAGTAAAGGATACTTGGGGCCATAAATCTGAGAACACAAATGTGAACCAGAGCAAGAAAATTGAATCAAGTTGGGATGTCAAGAAGCCTGTTGAAAATAGCTCATTGGGTCTCCCTGTACCCTCGGGCATGTGTGTCTCAAAGTCTCACAGGCAGCCACTGACAGGCTCATCGTTGATGGAAGACCCAGCTGGTACGGCACGACACGCGGATGTAGGTCCATTCCTCTCTAACTTCTCTCTACCTTTTCTCTCTCTCACTATCTCTCTCTAACTCATTGCTCTCAATCCAAATGACACTGTCACAGATTTATATAGAATTTCATTACCATGCCACAGATTCCTCCTAGAAATTTTGCCAACCTAAATTTGTGGAAGGGTGCCACGGATTCCTCTCAATTATTGGTTTAAGCAACACCTGAATCCGTGAGAGGGTGACATGGATTCACCAAAACCCTCCACCTTGCCACGGATTCCATAGAATATGGGGAATAGTGTAATCTGGTCATTTCTGGTTTTGGTGTAATTTGATAATATTGGAATTGGTTTGGATTATTTTGGTTTTTTGCCCTTACAAATGAAGTGATTATTATGAAACAACACACATTAAACAACACGTTTAGCGGTGGTTTAGCGACAGTTTTACTATAACCGCCGCTAAACACCAACAAACTTTAACATAAACGTGCGTGTTTAACGGTGATTTTGATAAAACCGTCACTAAACGAAAAAATTGCCGACCCATTTTCTAAATCGCCGAGAAAAAGGTGGTTTTGATAAAACCGTCGCTAAATGAAAAAATTGCCGACCCAGTTTTTAAACGCCAAAAAAAACGAAATTGTTGTAGTGATATGGAATAAATAATATGTTATTGTATTTTAGTGCGATTCTTACTTAACCAAAAAAAAAAATAGTGATTTTATCTAAAATTATTATTTTAAAATTGTTAAATTATAATTTAATGAGATTATCTAATAATTTTTCAGAGTCTAACTTCATACTCAATCTACTACCTAAGTATTCATCGATTTGAAACTAGAGAGTTAGTAGCATGCTCCTCTAAAGAAGCTTTTGACGTTGATGAAACTATATAGACTAAAAAAACTAATTTAACCTGTAAAATACTCTTAATTTTTAATTATTTATTTTTTATTTTTCTAAAGAAATAAATAACGAAAATACTCAAAGGAAATGAGAAGAAGGTTCTCTTCCCTTCTCTTATCTTCTCTTCTCTTCTGCCTCGTATCCAAAACAAATCATGAAAAAGGAGCCCTATCAGAAAAGCCATTGACACTTGACAGATAGTAGAAGAAACTAGTAGAACATTGTCGACACTCGACACAAATCGATAACTCCATCACTACCAATAATTTCGAACAAACCCGAAGCTTCATCATCATGGATCATAATCACTACTTCCATCATTACTATAAATAAACCGCACATACACAAAAACAAAAACAAAGTTGATCAAGAAATTGAACATGTCTCTGATCCCTTCATTGCTAAGCAACAGGAGCACTACCTTGCTGGACCCATTCTCCTCGGACATATGGGGACCCAATAACAACAACGAGGTTTCAAACGCACGTGTGGATTGGAAGGAGACACCGGAGGCGCACGTGTTTAAAGCCGACCTGCCGGGGCTGAAGAAAGAAGAGGTTAAGGTGGAAGTGGAAGAAGGGCGCGTGCTTCAGATAAGCGGGGAGAGGCGCGTGGAGAAGAAGGAAGGTGATGAGAAGTGGCATAGAATGGAGAGGGGACGCGGGAAGTTCTTGAGGAAGTTCTGGCTTCCTGAGAATGCAAAGGTTGATGAGGTTAAGGCTTCAATGGAGAATGGTGTGCTCACTGTTACCATTCCCAAGTTGCCGGAGAAGAAGCCTGAGGTCAAAACCATTGAAATCTCTGGCTGAGTAGTAAAACTCATGTTTTCATTGGGATGATGATTGTGTTTTTTAATTTTAATGTTTTGGGAGGAAGTTTAATAATTGAGATGTATGTATCATGTATGTGTGAGATTGTGTTGTCTTAAATAAATTTATTTTCCTATTGATGATTGGCTGATAATCTATATAACATATTTTTTACTTATCTATTTTAATTGATTCGAGCAAGTTAGTATTTATGTTGGAAAATTGTTCTATATGAGAAGGGTCTTGCTTCTAAAGATCACACCATGCTTCTATTGAGCTGTTACACCAAAGTTAAAGATGTTGAAAAGCTAAATCTGTTTATTAAAAGTGATGACAGTGTTTGGGAACATAAGTTTGATGTGGAGACAGCAATCAGGGTTTGTCGTGCTGTCAGTTATCATGAGCATGATGCAATGTATGTTGCAAAGAAAGCGGGGAGGCATATGAGTGGTACTTGAAAATCTTGCTTCAAGATCTTGCTAGTTATGAAGAGGCTTTGGAGGGATGACAATAAAGGAGTATGGTAAAATTCTAATACAACACACAAACCGGTGGAGAATATTGAGATTCTCATAAGGCTTTGTATAGAGGATGGAGATAAAAGAGGAGACTCAAATAGTCTCTTTGTGTCGATGTTGCCATCTATCTCCTGTTGATTTTTTCAGCATCTTCAGATTCACCTGCTCAAGTGGAATTGTATATGGCCAATGAGTTGAACTTCCCTTCGATGTCGCAAGTTAATGGGGGTGGAGTTTGCCTTAATGGAGCATCGCCGGCAAAAGCTGTGAATTCAAATGCTGAGTCCAATGGAACCACTGCTGACAAAAAAAGTTCAAAGGAGGAGAAGGACCACCTTGTAAGGCGTGAGAAGGGTCTACGCTGACTTAAGTGTGCATGGCCTCAAGAGGCAGAGCATCCACTTTATGATGTTGATTTAGCAATTATATTATGTTAAATGAATGTATTCAAAGAGGGACTTCTATATTTCTATGATATAAACAAGTGATTGGTTGCTACATACGGGCGCATGATCATGAAGGGTTAATTGCATGCTGCAAACTGCTGGGAAATTCAGCTTTTTTTTTTTTTTTTTTTCCGAAAGAAAACAATTATCATTCATAGAAAGTTAAACGGCATTTACATATTGATTTGAAATTTCAAGGGTCAATTTGAGTTATGTACAATAATAACATACTAGTGACACATGCACAAACAGTATTGTGACACGTGGACAAACCACGTTTTGACACGTGGCACTATTATCTACATCATCATGCCACGTGTACCTGACTGCCACTGTGTCACTCGATTTCACGTGGACAAACCATCTTTTGACACGTGACACTGACTGTCCATGTCAGCATGCCACATCATCACACCATTAACGGAAAATAAACAAGGGGCCAACTTAAGTTACGGAATGAAAATTTCTAAGGCCAAATTGAGTAACTTGAAAATTCAGGGGCCAATTTAACGCGCGAGTCAAATTTTGAGGGTCAATTTGAGTTTTAACTCTTTAAACTCTTTCAAGAAATCCATGCCACACACTCTCTGTACTCAAAGACTACATTGCTCGAAAGCTTGAGCAGGAATCCAAGATGATTGAGGAGGATCGACAAGCTATTGAGAAATATCAGGTTGGGAATTTTATGTGGTAGTTTTATCCTTCCTGCATTGGTTACATATAACTAATATATGTTTCATTTCCTAATGGCATAAATAATTTAGTGAAACATAACATGCTTTTTTTATTTCCTCATTACTCTGAATCTCTGATGCTGTTCAAACTCAGAATAAATTCTTCTATGGAGAGAAAGTTTTGACTGAGAAGAATTATGAATAGGAAATTGATTTGACTGCTACTAATTATCTAAAATTTTATGGCTATTACCTTCAAACATTTATCAGAATATGGTTTTAAAATCCTACCCTCATTTCCCTCTGTTCCCTTTAGTTGAGCTAGGTGATCTTTATAATATAATCCGAGGCGATATTGGTAAAAAGCCAGTAGCAATCCTACATAAGGCGGTATTGATAAATATTCAGTACCAGTCTCAGATATAGCGGTATTGGTAAATATACAGTACCGATATGAACAGATATTCGTTCAAATTATTACTGATCTAGATCGGTATTAGAAGTTTTTTTAAATTTTTTTAGCCTATTATCAGTCCGGACCGGTATTCGGTCAAATTGAATAACGGTCCGAATCGATACTCCTAAAACAGTTTATATCGATAAATATTTCCAAAAATATGTATTTTGATAAAAAAAAATTTATTTTATTTATTTAAAAAAATTTTCTATGTATATTTGTTAGAAAGAGAAAAAAAAAAGCTAGAATAATAATTAGAAAGATGAACTTTGACTCAAGGGAAAAACATCATACGGAAACGTTTTCGGTATACCCGCAAATGAAGTATTCCTGTATTTTTAGCCATTGATTTTAATTAATTTTAAATATAAAATATATATATAATTAAGATCAACGACTAAAAACACAAGAACACGGTGTTATTGGCATAGTTGAAACGTTTCCTAGAGTAGATAGATGTTTTCAAAATCAAAATGATAGAAATAAATAAGTGATGGAAATTGGAATGAACAATATTTTGGTTCGAATTTCTGTGTAAAATCACAGCAGTGGCCGTGTAATAAACAGTCAGAATAGATTTTGTAAGAATTGAATAAGAAAAACCGTAGAATGGAATGGAATCCAATGCTTCAATTTTGTAAGGCACCAACTTAATGGTCTTATTGCCTAGAACAAATAATGGACTGTCCCAAATAATTGCATTCTTCTAGAGAAAAAAAAGGAAGCAGAAGCAACCAAAGCACTGTTTGTGAAACAGATCAATCACAATCGCATTAGAATCTGGCTTATGTCATGCGTAATACGTTGATAGTTGATACCACCATACAATGTGTAAATTGCGTGTCTTGTTTCCTTTTTGTACCCCTCTCATCCACATTCTTTGGACTAGTTTACATTCTTCCTCCAAATTTGACTTGGACACTTCCATCGCAAATTCTGAATCTCTCAAGTTAATTCAAAACCATATATACCAGTCCCAAAAAAAAAAAAAAAACATGATATACAGAATCTCGGAATTTCTTTAAAAAAAAAAAAATTCTCACTTAAGACTATTCTCTCTTAGAACAATAGAACCTAAATCCTTCTATCTTTCTTTTCCATAGAAGTTTTGTATTTACCAAAAGCCTAAGATTTAGTGTTTAAGATGTTTTATTTTTGTATGTATTGTTTCATAACTTTAATAGCAAATTAATTTTGAAAAAATCTTGCAATCCAAACACGTTAATATTCTCCTTTATTCTCTTAGTTTTTGACAGAGTGATTGTCTGTGTGGTTTTGGTAATTATACCTTAACATTCAAAATTCTTTACTTTAAAAACCCAGGATTGAGTCGAAAAATAGAATTAAAAAGAAAAAAGCTTAGGAAAAGAAAGGAGAAAATGGGAGGCACGAATAGAGGAGGAACTGAAAGTATGGCTTAGTGCCTCACCAACGATTATGTCAAACTTCAAATACTCAAAGGCATTGAACAATGAACACCTCACCCATCACGCTTTACGCGCGCGCGTGGTGCGTCCCCCTGAATCAAATTCCAAATCCAAATTCCCAAATAAACAAATTAATTAAAAAAAGAAAAAAAAAGCTCTAGTGCATATTTGCATTAGCATTAGGCATTAGGCACATAGCAGTGTTGCAGATAGCTAGCTATGCTGCCATGCATGTCCTTTGCAATTTGCATTCCATGCCCCCTCGCTGTGCCTTCTGATTGAGAAAGAAAGAGAAATATCAACAACAATGAAGAATTTTCCTTCTATTTATATAGCCTTTTTATTTTACTCCATCAAATCAAATGGATGATGAGGGTTGATTTCATCAGTTGTACTATTTACATAAGATCTTCGATGCTGTAAGATGTGGGACAAACAAATCTTTATTCCTGCGCGAGGCCTACGGTTTTTCGAAAACGAGAAGACGGACCTAAGCTTTTTAAACAATTTTATTTTCTTTAAACAAATATACAGTAACTATAATCTAAAATATTGCATTAACATCTAGTAATGTGCAAGTGGTTCACATAAATTAGTTACTTAAACCACAATTATATCCTGAACTAAAACCTACTTCGTACCGAGAATGAATCCTTTCAAGTCTTCAGAGGCATTGGAATTTCTCACATTCTACGAGAAGCAGAAGATAATACATACCGATGTAAATCATCTCATTGATGCATTACATCTAAATCAATCCTATTTCAAAATTAATTTCTTCCTAAAATCATCATAAATTTTTTTTAATAATATGTTTTTTGAAAAAAAAAAGTAATTTCCTAAGACGTGGAAAATGGGGAAGAACTTATTGGTGAGTTCCGAGATAGAATGAAGATCTTTTTGGCATTAATAAAAAGCAAGATATATGAAAATGATTTCAAAAGCTCAATGGATGTATCTTATGGATGACACATGTCACACCATAGCCCCCAAACTCTGTGCCGTAAATACTTCACTCTCAAGCAAACCCTAAACTTCACTCAAAAGCCTTAGGTCCACTTCCTATCAACCATGAACTATGAACTCCTATCTTTTTTAAAAAATAATAATAACAACTTCATGCTAAAAACTTTATTTCAATTTTTTTAACACAAGAGAGGGAGAAATAAGGCTAGTGATCTAGTATTTTATTCCAGTCCCTCTATAACTCCACCATCACCATTTGTATGGAAAGTGAAATTTACAAATAAGTATTATTGACCAGATCAAAATCAGCTGCCATCGCCGCTCTTGAGATTAAGAAAAGCAACAATAGCTTACTAGCCAAGTTGTACTACCAACATTACCATTCATTAACTAATTTATTTATTTTGTGTGTCTATTCTATTCATCAGCTAAATTAATACTTTTTAACAAAAAAAAAATTTTGATAATCAATTTTAATATCAATTTTAATATCAACTTAATTTCACAAAACTATTCCTACATAATATAAAAAATATATATATTAAAATTTCGTACCGAACCAAAAATACAGCATTTATGAATTTTCTTAATTTTACTGACACAACTTGAAGAAAAAATTAACAAATAATATAAAATAAATCTTATTTTTAAACAAAATAATAGTAATGAGTTTTTCATTTAATTTAACAAAACCTCTTAAAAAGTTAGTTAAGGGGGTATTTAATTCCATATATAATTCTTTTAGCCTCAAATCACCCTCGAATTCTAATAAAAGTACTCTTCCATCACTAAAATGACATTTTGTCTTTCAATAAATTCAAGAGTGACTACAATACTCTTTTTCTAACCCAGGGAATAAATACTGCTTAATAGTAGGCGCAATCATATATGCCCATTAAACCACTCATAAGTTAAATCCAAATTGCAATTTAACCCAGTGATCAATAGATGTTAAAAATACAGATAAATAATGATAAAGATATTGTAAACACGATATAATTGGTAATTAATTTTATTACTTTTCTAGTAATTGGATGGACATGTGTGTAATCAAGAATTAAGCACCAAGTCAATTCTCCCAAATGATTTGATTACATTGTGATTCAACAATGCCGAAAGGCCATAATCCCTTTCCCAAATCAGGTCTCAGCAGCATAATCCCTAAACTACCATTTTATTAATTAATTATATCTAAAACCACCCAACAAAAAACAAAAGGGGGGCAAAAATTTTACTTTTGCATTTCCAACACTTTGTTTGGCCTTTTTCCCAAGACGTTGAAAAAGAACAAGTGTTGCTGATAATATTACTGCCCATTTTCTTCTGCTGCTCCTTGCTTTGCATCACTTTCATAGCTGTTTTCTCCAGAGGCTCCTAATTTATTTTTCTACTACCCAAGAAAAGGAAAAAAAAAAAAAGAAAGGCTAAAGGCACTAATATATTCTTTTTCCACCGCCTTGAACAAGAGCCAATCCCTTTTACCTACCAAACAAAAAACTACTGTTTCATTTATACTACTATTCATCCTGCTATATAGAAAGTAAAACCTAGAAAAGCTTGTCTTCTTCCCTTTTATCCTTCAAGTAAAAAGATTAGTCCTAATGTCCTAGCAACTAACCAACAACTCCTCCTTTTTGTTTTCTTTTTTTTTGAAGACCCTAATATTTCCCAGCAAGATCAAATATGTTGATCAATAAGTCCACTCCTGGGGCAAGTGGATCTCATGGTTCACCTGTGGCTGTGGCCTTAGATTGTTACGCTTCTGTTGACTGAAACCATAGTTATAGTTACTCCGAATCCTTGGAATACTTGATCCATCTGCTGCATACGCCAAATATCAGTCTCACAACATAAACTTAGCAATTAAATACTACCATACTCATCATATGTTCACATTATATTTTCAATTAAAAAGTTACACACACACATATATATACACCAATGGAAGTCATGTTACCACTAAACATTTTTGCAATTTTTCTCTTTATTATTTTATTATTTTCTAAAAACAAATTTCATTAAGCTAATTTGGGAATATCTACAACGGGAAGAGTGACAAGATTGTATATACAAATCAATAAAACATGCCTTTACACATTAAAAACTAAAAGGAAACTAAGAAATAAGAGACACTTGAATATCTCTTATTTTTTTCTCGTTAGGCTGTTAGATATGTGGTTTGTATGATAACTTTTGAAAAATTCTCTAAGAATGGAGTGTAACGACTTGGATAAAATGGGGATAATACAAATTCAAAAAAGAATTAAATCATATATTTACAAAATTGGAATAAATACAAAAAAAAATAATTAATAGGGCAGAAAGGACAAAAAGGAAATTTCGCAAGGTGCCAAACCAACTAACTATTCAATATAATTTTTTATTTTTTTTACCATTTTCCATGTTAGAGGTCACATTGGAACGTGAGTGGTGGTGACTGGGTACCGGAACCATTTCTTCAAGCTTCAGGTTGAGGGCCTGCACCACTCTTGCCGGAACCAACACAGTTGAACAACCTGAAAGGTAAAAAAACAAACCAAATATAACAAAAACGTCAAAACAGTGGTAAAACCAAAACTAAACAGCATAAATGTTTTAAAAAAATATACAAAAACTTATTGCCAGATAAAATAACACCCAAGACAATAGAAGAAATAAATAATTGGAAATAAAAGATTTAAAAAACAGACAATAGAAGAAACAAACAAATCACAGTAACTACCAAAAAAAAAAAGACGGAAATAAATGTAAATGATAAAAATAGAAGCGTAATTTATTTCTTGATTTTGTCTTAACCTGATTTCTTCCTTGATTCATTCTTTGATTCAGCGGCTCTCTCAACACGACGAGGCAGGAACACGCCTGTTCCAGTGCTTTCTCTCTTCGTGTTCCCAAGAAAAACCGCTCTCATTCCGGTTCCATATTTCTGCTGATTTTGCTGCTTCACGTGTTGCTGAGCCTGCAAACAAGGCCATGCAGCTGCATCACACAAACCACCAGCGTCACGCCTTCCCCTGTTCTGTGCACCGCACCACACTGGACCCGAACCCTGCTGCTGCTGCTTTGCCATCTGTTGCTGCTTCAGCATCTCAAACTGTAAAACAAAACAAAAATATATTATATTACCAAATATTCAATAATTAAATAACAGGTTAACGCAATTTGCTTTTCCATTTTGAGGAATTTTATTCTTACTTGTGCGATTTGGAGTTTCTGTTGAGTGAGTGAGAGGTGGTTGTGGTTGTTGTTGAATGCGACGATTCCAGGGTTTGTTGGTGGAACGACGACGTTTGCGTTGTGATGGTCGAAACGGCGTCGTTCTGTGGTGAAGTTGTCGTTTAAGTGGTGGGCGTGGCGCATCCTCTCGACTTCCCCTGCAGCAGCACGCAGGAGATCCCACGTGGCCCTCTTGGAAGTCACGTGACACCCGCTGTTCGGACTCGACGACGAGCCTCCTCCTCCACCGCAACCGCACAGAGTCGACTGTGGCGAACCACTCACAACCATACTCTGAAAAAAACACGAAACAATTATATTTAAAAAATAAAAATAAAAACTCGCTTATTTTTATTTTTAAAATTTTTAATACCTTGGATTTTTGTGAGGGGAAGGAGTGTCCGAGTGTGGTGTGTGCAACTCGGCGAGTTAACTCAGCGATTTGGTGATGGTATTGTTCTTCCTCGTCGCTGCTCTCTGTCTCGCTGGACTCCACAGGAGAATAGGGATAACTTAGCATCTGCCTCGAAACGACGTCGTTTTGGCGGTTGAGCAAGGAAGTGAGGTTGTTGTAACCGAAATCGTTGAAAGGCGTGTCGTCGTTCGTGAGGAACTGTGGCGGGAGCCAAAACTCTCCGTCGTCCAGGTTCTCAGCCATGTAGACAAAAAGAGAGAGGGGGAGAACAAAAGAAAGGAAAGGTGGAGAAAGGAAAAGATAATAGCGTGTGATCTTTGGGATTGAGAGAGAAAAGATTTTGCTTTTATAGAAGTGATGAAGTGAGAAGGGACCCAAGTAGAGTAGTAGCTGCTACGAGTGTAAAAAAAGACATGAATTGAAATGAAACGGAGCTTGTATTGTATTGAATTTGAAGGAAGGATCTAATCTAATTATCTAACGCGCATTTTAACAAAACAGAGTCTATTTTTTTTCTTTTTTTCAATTTTTTCCTTTTATGTGTCTCTCTCAAACAAGTTGAAACGGTTTCTTATTTTCTATTAAGTAATGAAAATGAAAATGAGAATGGAATTGGGAGAGGCAGAGAGGGAGAGAGAAAGAAGGGAAGAAAAGACAGATTGGGACTTGGGAGAGGGAGGGTGGTGGTGTGTACTTTTTGTAGAGGGAGCGCGGAAAGAGGCGGTGCTTTTTCTGGTACAAGTTAGTCACGCGCGGCTGAGGTGTAGTGTGACTCCACGCGCCAACTTTGGATTTTGTTTGGGGTCTGAAAGTCTGAATTTCTTTCACCCAAAGGTTTTATCCTTTCTGGCTATTACTATGTTGGTGTTGGGTTCGTATGTAGAATGTGATGCTGACTTATATCGTGAGACTTCTCGCCACATTCCTCTATCTCACACTAATCATGATTTCTAAACAATAAGTAAGATACCATATATGATTGATGGATTAATAGTTAAGATATCTAATTAGGCAATATTTTATTTCAATGATTTGTGGTAGTATTCGAATTCCGCTCACGTTTTTTACTTTGACTACTCACGTTAATTGTGGCTCTTGTTAGTTGTTACACATATTGCCATTTTTGGGTAATAATTAATGAAATTAAAATAGACGTGTCATTTTTTTCTTAGTCATGGACTCATTGTTGCTTCCAAGTTCCTCCTAATCATTTATGATTTTCATTTTTTTATAAAAAAATTGATAATAATTCATCTAAATAAAGTTACGAGAATTACCTGTATTTTATGTATAACTCATTTGCACACAAATTTGAGAGAGAGTATCCGGAGCGTGTAAGACACGCGCGAGGAGATTGGTTTTGGTGTTGTGTGAAAACGATTGACTCGGCAGCACGACGCTAGTTGTTGCGTTCCCTCACTCATCCCTCGTTCGCTTAGCAGTTGAAGCATTGCGCAGGCAGCACCTCCACTACACTGTGTTGTGGGTCCCACACAGAAATGAAAAAGCAACAGCAACAAATTCAAGAATACAATATTTGAATTTCTTTTGAAAAAAAAAAAAAGAAGGAAAAATTGGGAGTGTGACTGTGAATGTGTGTGATTACTGATTTGTCCATAGGGTGTCCACGTGGCGATGCACCCTCATTCCATTGCATGAAGATTTTTTTTGTTTGTTTTGTAGCCGAAGCATCGTTTTGTCCATTTTCTTTATCTTTTGTTTTTTTGGCTCTTCTTTTCCTAATTCTTTTCATATTTTTGGCTAAGCAACTTTGCTTTCAAGCTTTCACGTTATCTGCATTTCTCTTTTGACTCTATTTGTTACTTTCCTTTTGCACACCCACCCCAATGCCATTATTCCTCAATGCAATTTTTAACTTAAATAAGTGGAAAAGAATTAGATTAATTTCTAAAATGTGCATGTATTAAATAGTTATGAAAATCGCGTTAGGAGAATACTTGGGTCGTGTTTATTTTTTCTTTTTTATTGATAAAAATAAATTAAAAAATATAATTCTCTCCTCTAATATTTTTTAATGATTATTAGAATAGAGTTTTAATTTAAGTATATTAACATATATACATATTAATTAAATGTATTTAGTATTAGAAAAATTTTATTTATTAATTTATATTAGTATAATTAGTTATTTTATTTAGTTTAGATTAAATTTATGTTATTACTTTATTTCGTGCGGATATAAATTATTTTTGGTGTAAGTTAAATATATAACTAAATTAGAATAGATTATTTTTTTTAAGATTTGTTTATTAATTTATGTTTTTAATTTATGTTAGTAAAATTTTTAAATTAATAGTTTTTGCTTTTTAAAAAAGAGAAGTGAAAAAATGAAAAAAAAATATAGTCATCTTTCTCAATTATTGCACGAATTTCATATTTGCATTAAATTCATGTTACTATTAGGCAAATATCATGCAAATTTAAAAAAGTGTCACCAAGTTCGTCTAACTGTTAGATGAACTTGTGTTTTTCATAAAAACACTTTATAATTGAATGAATATGTTACAATGAAAAAAAAAAGTTGAATCTTAAAAAATAATGTTATTTTTTTATTTTTTACTGAATTTATTTTATTTTATTATGAAAGTTTTTCCATTAAATATAAGCTTGAAAAATGAATTTTCATTTTATTTGGCATCAATTTTTGATCTGCGCTCACGAGATAGGTCTGTCCCATAATTATCATAGTGGAATTGATAATCAAATCGCTTAGACATAATTATAGTTGAACAAATTTCAATTGTTGGTAAAACTCTTAAACACCATTGGAATATAATAGAATAAGAGTGTCATTTATAGTTAAAAATTGGAGACCTTAAACGAAAATTCTTAGTTCTCTCTGTCACAAATAACTTCTATTCTTCTAATGCAATTCATCACCGGAATACAGTTCATAATAATCAATAATCAATATCAATAATCAATAATATTATTTATATTCCACAAGTGATTTGATGATTTGATACTGTAGTTCATTACAACAATCATAGCCTCATATTCTTTGCTTTTGAATCCTTGTCCAATCTCGAACTCTACTTTTACTCGGTTTTTTATACGATTAAGATCTAAAAAAGTATATTAAAATTCATCACTAACATTATTATATTATCATACATTACATTATATCAGAAATGCTTCTTATATTATAGAATATTTATTATTTATGTTTAACTTTTAATCTTTTCCAAATGTCAAATGATTATCTATAACACGATCATGGATGGTGTGGGGCTGTGGGGTGGAACACCGGCAATAATACTACTTCTTTTTTCTTTTTTTTTTGTGACTCGGCAATAATACTATTTATTATTTAACAACACTTGCTCAAACTCAACTACTTAAATGATTATTTATACATTTATTTATTTAGAAAAAATTGAAAATTATAATTAGGTAAATATAAATTAAATGAGAAGAAGATTATATTTCCTATTAATTAAATAAATATTGGTTCTTATTTTTTATAGTTTATATCAATAATTTGAGTTAAAGTTTAAAGTTTACTACTTAAGATCTAGAAATTTAGAGTTTAGATTTAGATATTAGAATTTAGAATTTAAATTTTAAATTTTAAAATTCAAGAAATGCTCTATAGACACAATTAACTTAAATAAATAATAATCACAATTCACTTTGTTTTACTTTTTTAATGTTAAATTCTTTAATTATTTCTAAAATAAATAAGTGATTTTAATATTATCAATATATAGTTATAAATATTACATATATAAAATTATAAATACTAATTAAATTAAATAAGATAACTTTATTCTAATATATTTTCATATGGAATTGAATTCATAGTATAGTGGTAAGTTTCCTATATTTCGCTTTAAATTTGAGATTCTCGTCTCTTTTATTTACAATATTCGATTTTGTTTTTTTCTTTTTCCATATGATACGTAGACCGTGCATGTATTTAGCCCTGTTCTGATTGATCATCAATAATTGAATTGAATATAATCATTGTTCTTGGATGCCGTAAATAATTACACATAGCATAAAAAGCCAAAAGGGGTTATTGTTAATTAAGTATAACTTGGCTTTAACGATGGGAAGATTGAATTGCATATTGTGAATGCTAAGTACCTTTAAATGGCCGAACAATATATATGGATCAATTATTAGAGCTCAAATCACTTATTAAAATTTCTACTAATTAAGCCTACCAGCCACAATCCCTTACAAAGCCTTCTAATAGACAGAGTGATGAATTTATTTATTTATTTATTAAGGTTATTAAGCGTTGGAAAACCTAAATGGTATAGTAATATTTCCAGGAATAAGAATTTTTTTTTTTCAAGTGGTGACCAATGGTATAGTCCAGTGGCAACTGGCGGTGCTTCGGTGGCTGTCTATTGGTTGCTCAACGGTGGTTCACAGCCATTGGTTAAATATGCAAGCAAAACGTTTAAAAGTGTTTGAATAATTATTAAAACGGTAACCAACAAAAATGCAAACAAATAATTTAAATTTGATATTTTTTTTTAGATTTTGAATATTTTAGTTTTAAAAAATTACAAAGTTGATTGATTATACATTATTTTTTTTTGTTGATTATTAATATTTTTTTAATTCAAAATATTAGTTAATGTATATTAAAATTTTTAATAGATAAATCTTTTTCTAATTAAATATCGTTTTTCCTAGAAAATGTCTTGTAGTACTTGGCATGAAATGAGAACACTATTAAAAATAGTTGTAGCGAAGAAGCAATAATGAAGCATGGTGCAGATGGGCATAGAAGATTAGAAGACTAGAAATAGATTTAAGATTTGAGTTGTGGGGGGGAGTGTTAATTAGTGGGTAACCATGATGGGGGAGGAGAAGGTGGTGCATGTGACCTGCTAACATGAACTCACGTAGGGAACCACTAAGCGGGGTGGGTGGGTCCCACTTTGCCACGCAGTTGTTACTTGTTGTAGTAGACAAAGAAACCACTTGGCCCAATCAATGTTCCTAATCCTTCCTTCCATGCTTCTTCCTCTCTTTCTAATTCTTCTATTATACCCTTTCTTCTATCTTCACTCATCACCATCACTTTCTCCGCCACCTTCTTCCAAACCCACACTCATGTTACTCGCTACTCATTCCCCTTCTCCGTTCTCACCGCCCAAGGTGGCGCGTGTTTTGCACTCGGTTGTGCATGGATCTAATTATCTAAACATCCCCTGCCCCCAAAAAATATATCTAGTATGTTAAATACAAAATGCAATTTAGATATAATGATAGATAACCAATAAAAATTCAACCAATATCAATTAATAATTTAAATTAAATATTTTATTTTTTTATGTTTGGATGTTTTGTTTTCTATTTCTAATTTGAGGTTGCTTTAGGTTTCGGATGTTCTATAACTTTCATTGTAGATGTTCTATCAATAATAATTTCAAATGTTCTATTTAAAAAATTATTGATTACATATATTTTTCCTTTTAGATAATACTTTTTTAAATAGATATAATTATTTACGTGTTTTCTTTAATCTGTTTATATTTTTGGCATAAAATAAAGTATGAAGCTTGTACAATTCATTAAGTATCATATTTTCATGACACACATATTTTTCATACGACATTCATCAATAATGGCTTAACACGCATATCTTGAATGTCAATTCTTACTTGTGCAACTTTATTATTAACTAATTTTAAAATAATTTAAAAATAATAAATATTATTATTTAGTAAAATAAAAATATCTTAAATACATATATAATTAAACATACATTAAAAATATTGATTTATATTTTAATATAAATAAACTGTTACTATTGTGATTTTTAAATGTATTATATCTTATATGTATATTGTGTCCCGTGTCATATAAAAAATTTAAAATTGATATGTTCGCTTGTTTCGTATCGTGTGTTCAGTGTCTGTATTAGTATCCGAAGACCCACGAAAGTTATCCGCAAGGAAATTTAATAGGAACTCGCTAATTTCTACCCCACAAATAAATGAGTACGGTGCGGCGATTGAGGTGTCCGCCCCATAGGGACCCTTTAAATTATCAACAAAGTAAAATTATATAAAGTATATATAAGTGCTTGTTTGAATTGACTTTTTTTAAGAAAAAAGTACTTTTTTGGTTAAAAAAAATACTTTTCATCAAAGTTGTACCATTTGGATGCATTTATGAAAAAGTATTTTTATTTAAAAAAAAATAAATTATGTGCTTTTTTAAAAAGCCAATAATGTGTTGTTTTTTTAAAAAAGCAAAAGATAAAGCAGTTTCTATTAGTAAAAGATCTTTTTAAATAAGACATAGATAAAAAAGATCTTCTTTCAAAAGTCAATCCAAACTGACCCTAAATGTAAAATTATAAAATAACATTAGAAATTAGGCAAATAAATTTGTTTGAATATGAACTTAAATTCGATTATATTTGTATTGAAATCATATGTTTTAATATGTTGAATTTTGTTGTATTAAATATAATTATGTTATGATTGTATTTATTTTTAAAAAATTTCTTAAAATTTAATTATCGACAGATATTCGTATTCTTCGCGAAAAAAATTAACGAGGGTCTACGATGGAAATGAAAGATGAAACATGGCACGATATTATAAACGTGGATGAGTCGGGACCCCATTGCCATCCCTATCCGTGCTAGGGGTGCACATGGGTGAGGTCGGACCGAATTTGACGAGATTCGAACCCGGTCCTAACAACTACGAGTTTAATCTTTTAAGTCAAATAGCACATCGACAAATTTAATCTGACAAAATTTACATCGAGGCTGACCAAATTGTGGGCCGAACCGAGTCTTGATCACCCTGGTCCGAGCATTATAAAATAGATGTTCTTAAAAATAACAAAACTCCTCGAATTATTTGTAAAAAGAATCTACAAATTCAACCTGTTAACCAATTTTTTGACCTACTTTTTTGTTTTTCTATCGGTTCACTATCATTCTATCAAGGGTTTTTTTGTTGTGTGTGTGTGTGTTTTAATCTTGAATCAAACTAGTTTAGAAGCCCGTTCCCAGTTAGGCGATTTGATTCCCAAATCAACACCAACTTTAGTTTCAAAATAGTAAACCAAGTACACAATTATTCCATTTGATCAATATTTGGTTGATTGTTTGTACTCATGCATAGTAGTTTCTTAATATATAGAAGAGCTTAAAATAGTAAACTCTTTTCTTAAAAGGATTTTTGTTTAATCAAATTAAATTAGTCCAATTTTAAAAAATAAAACTCAAACATGCATGAAGTTCTACACCGATAAGGAAAAGATTTTCTTTCATGTGGGATTTGGTCTGCTATTTTGAGTGATTCTTAAGCTTACCCAAATTATTCCTTCTTCACTTGTTTGTCCCCTATTTTTTAAGCACCTACATTCCTTCCACCTAGCTACTTTTGACTCTTTAATGTGGAAAAAAATAAACTAAAAATTAAAGGTTCACCTTGCTGAACTACGCTTCAATTTTCGGCCTTTGGGTTTCTTTGAATTAAATTAAATTGCATATAAATTTTACAAAGTCATCAATGATCAAACTCTTCTTGAAAATCTTACCAAAAAGTTCAACATGCATATAAATTTTGTAAAATAAAAATAATAGAGGTAATTAATTATGCAAAATAAGAACGCCAGTGGGTATTTGTTTTATAGAATTTCAATTTATTCTCAGAAATTTTTTTATGAAAATATATACACACATGTTTGTTTGAACTTTCCAAATCTAATTCCTAGAAATAATTTATTTTTAAGAAATATTTTTTTTTGGGACAAAATTTCAAATTTATTTCCATGATAAGTATTACTATTAGTATATACTCAATTATTATATTTATTGTCAAAGAACTTTTCTTATTGTCAATATTTGGAAAATAAAAAATTTATTCCCAGAAATATTTATAATAAAATAAATAATATATTTATAATTAAATATAATATTTTTGTAAATATTTTTTAAAAAAATTTTAAAACAAAGCTTTAGAACATAGGATTATAAAAAGAAAAGAAAGAAAATCTTATACATGCCTCTCCAAAATTCATCTACACTGTTTAGATCAGGAAGATGACGAGGGACCAAAGTCTATTTATAGATCAACTTTCTGGTGTGGCATCTTTTATTTTGTCTTTGTTAGGTTCCTTCATCAGATCTGAATCATCAGATCAGAGAGCACCGTCCATTTACATAAAAAGTATGGGGAATTTTAAACTTTGTAGACAATAATCATATATTCCAAAATTAAATTTGGAATTTTCAAATACTGAATATTTGACGAACAAGGCAATACATAAACGGTGCAGGACAGCAGGTGCAACAACTCAATATGTAGCATTATTCTTAGCTTTAGTAATTCAAAATAGATAGATAGATAATCTTATGGTTAACATAAGCTTGTGACCTTCTGGAATAATAATATATACACTACCTTATGTTATCCATTGAATAGTACTGCTTAGTGTCTTATACTTTTGTACAGGTATGAAAAATGAATTTAATTTTGATGGAATGGCAAACAACATTTAATTACGTAATGTCACATTATAAAAAATAATTTTTTTCATTAACTTTATAATTAGTCATCTAAAAAATGTGATCGTACAATTGTATAAAATGTTTTAAAGTACATCAAAATTAAACTCATGGAAAAAAAAAAACATCTTTTAAAGTGATAAAGCAAATCATTTACCTTTTTTATTTTACCAATATTTTCACTTAGCTTGCTTAAAAAATACTAATGCCCCAAATATAAAATATCTAAAGATGCAAAATCCCCTCAACTGAATATGTGTCCTTCAACAACTTACCACAAGTCAACACTTGTTATTTGTTTTGGTGTGTCTATATAATAACCCTTTGAACATTAGTGGTTCAGATCCTTACACACTTTTTTTTGGGTGGCAATCCTTACACACTTAAACAGTGGCTTCGGGTTTGCCATGGAAATCATGATAACATAAGCAATTTAAAGTTGGAGATATCTTTAATCCTTTCATGATCATTATTTAAATATTTAGAATCTAGCAACTGTTAGGGGTGTTTTATCTGAACAATATAGATTTGTTTTTGGACAAAATTTCATGTAAGAATTTCTAAATCGGTATGATATAAAGGTTTGTTAAACAATTCTCAACAATTAATTGAAATTACTCCTAATTTTTTTTCTTACAGAGAATATAGAGTTTACTAATTTAACAATGCTTCACACTAATAACCTTCAAGTTTGAGAGTTTGATACCAACTAATGAATGGATATTATTTTTCATCCACTCATCCCTTCCAAGTACTGAGTTAAATATTAAATTAGCCATAGCATTTAAGGCTAGAATCAAATTGGCTCTCGAAGTTGTGACCGGCGAGGATCAAACATGATCTAATAATATGATCTACCTCTTGTAATATATCTAGTAATCACTACCAACATGTCTTTTGGAATGTTGTGATGGCAGCGGCCGCGGTGGTGGTGGTGGTTCAACTGTATTCGGTCCTGGGAAAGGCTTGCTTGGAGGAATTGGAGGCAAGAAGCTGTCTGAATAAGTAGCAGTGTGAAAGTTGCTACTTATCAACTCATCATGAACCCCCTTATTATATAACGAAATCTCCTTGTCTAATGGAATGAAAGAAAAACATTTCCAATCACATTATATTTTATGTTTGAAAATAAATACACAAAAATTATAAAATGCAACTTATAAATTATAAATAGCATGAGTGCAACATCCTTAAAAAAAAAAATAATCAAAGATAAGATTATCTTCAGTAAAAAAGTAACAAGAGGGCATGAAAATTGCAATTTACTTGTTCAACTAGAGAACTTATAACACTAAGTAGAGATTGATGAAAGTTAAATTCGTTAATTTTGGGTCAAGGAATCAAATTGAAGAGAAGACTCACTCTCAAGTAGTACGCAATTCAAGGCTTCAGGAGACAAAAGAAGAACAAAAAGAATAACAACCGATGTATAAACCTTTGAATTAGACATAAAATCTCTTATTTGCAAGGTAGACATGTGAAGTATGTAGGAAGAAAAGAATAATGGAGTGATTCAATATTCTTCCTATGTATAAATAATGTACCCATCATAATCATAATCATAATATATATATATATATATATATATATATATATATATATATATAATAATAATAATAATAATAATAATAATAATAATAAAGAAAGAAACTACATATCATGATTTGAAGATGCATGGCCACTTACCACTACAGAAGGTCATGAGTCAAGTGTATTATATTACTAATACGTCGATTTTGTGATACAAGTAAGTTACATAAGAAATATTTTAAAATTCTTTCAACATAATGGCTAAATATATTATTGATGATACATTTTCTTTTATTCAAGAGATAGTACATTTTGTTAAAATTTAATTAGGTCGGCAACTATTGTAAATGGTTTAACAAATTAGTAAACAAAGTAACAAGCAAATCGGAAGGGAATTAAAATGAAAATGTAAAGTAGCTATAATTCATTCCCAAAATTACTAATATCAATCCTATGCAGCCAATCCCCCCCTCTTTAATTTACCCTATTATACTTAAAATTTCCTTCAAGAGCCTCCTCATCTTCTACATTTGCACAACTACTAGGTCTTCATGGTTCAAGAGTAGAATATTAAAAAACAAAGGTGATCTTAGCACAGCTCCCAAATGATCATATGTCAGAGGAGTTAAATGGTTAACTTGTCCAATTAACCACTTCCATCAAGCAGTCCAAGTGAAAGCAGGTGTGCCATGTATTTCTGTAAGAACCCAAAATACAATGTAGTTTAAGTAAAATGTAGATGTCTAACAACAACAGTAACAAAACATTTTTCTGCTAAGTGGCATCGGCTATATGCATCAAATAATGTCATTGTACACTGTTATGTAGCATGTTTCAACTTAACCCATTTATGCTAAACCTCTCCCGGTCACCTCATTCAAAATGTATATG